>CM031950.1:12632415-12742415 GCA_018749465.1 Paracanthobrama guichenoti
GCCAGGTTCCTGGCACTGACATCTACAGACCAGTAGAGGACTACAATCAGGTGAACATGACCGCGACACCACCAAACACAATATATGCAACCATTCACTGTATTCATCTGATTCTTTAGTTTTGATTATATTTGAAACAGCAGAGGTGTTGCACAATTGTCAAATGGAAATGGATGAGCTGGATTGAGGGCATAGTTCATCCTAAAATTTCCATTGTCCTGAAACAGCCTTGCACTCATGGTTAAAAAAACAAACTGAATTACAACACACTTCCTGAAACACCTGTTCTTCCATTTATGCATTACTTAGATGATCTGATTAATCAATGCCACATGACTTTGCAAGGGCATGACATGTCTGTTTGTTTGACTTGCATTTTGTTAGTTACTATTTGCTTCACTGTTTTCGGGGAGTGTTTGAATGCGTGGGTGTTAGTTTCATTTATTCATTGTATAACATGAAGGTGCTTTAAGAGAGACCTAGTTATAAATAGTATTTATAAAGTATCTAAAATGGGTAACGTGTATGTTGCAGGTGATCAGGAGTATAAAGTGGTAAATTTGTTGTAGTGCTATTAAAAATGAAATGCTTAACTAACGACCCTTTATTTTGAAATTTCAATTCCATGTCAAATGTAACTGGCCACAAGTTACACACTCTGACCTTTAGCAAACCATCAAAACATTTTAATCAAGACCGTAGTTTGAAGATTTGAAGAAATTGACTCAGTTGTTTATTGACTGAATGTTTATCGCTTATTTCATAGCAACATCTGCTTGTGTTAAACGTGAAGTTTGGTAATTGTTTTCAGGGTTTTCTTTTCTGTCTCAGTCAGAACAAATGTGACCCTGGACCACAAAGTCATAAATCACATGGGTATATTTGTGGTAATAACCAACAATACATTGCATGGGTCAGAATTATACATTTTTAAGTGAAGATCATGTTCCATGAAGATATTTTGTAAATTTCCTACTGTAAAAATATGAAAAAATTCATTATTATTAGTAATATACGTTGCTAAAAACTTCATTTGGACAACTTTTAAAGGTGATTTTCTCAATATTTAGATTTTTTGCACCCTCAGATTCCAGATTTTCAAATAGTTGTATCTCAATATCCAAATACTGTCATATCCTAACAAACCATACATAAATGGAAAGCTTATTTATTTAGCTTTGTGTTTAAATCTCAATTTTAAAAATTGACACTTATGACTGGTTTTGTGGTCCAGGGTCACATACACTGAAAAAAAATATTTTTACTGCTTGTTCAAATTGCTTACTTAAAATGAGCTAAAGCAACACAATTGCTATACATTTTGTCCTAACTTAATTTGATTGTTCAATCCACTTAAATATAAGTCAAATTGAAGTTTACTTAATCCGTTTGTGTTGACGTGAATGATTTGTGTTGCATTAACTGAAACTGGGTGGGGCTTGTTAGTTCACAGCATGCTTTGCATATGGCTAAATCAGGAGAGAGTAAATGTTATTTTATATGTAAAAGTCTTGTTTTATGTATTTTTGAGCAAGATGAGAAAGGGGAGACTTGATTGTGTTTAATAGTGTTTAATATTCAATTATGTTGGAATTATTAGAACAGGCTGTGGACTAATACAAATAAAGTCATATCAGCTTTGCTGAAGGAGCTTTTAATGCTTAGCATTTAAGATGCTAATGTGAGCTATTACTAGCTAAAAGTTTGCAAACTGGCTAGTGCAGTATTATAATTCAGTCGTGTAACATTAAAGTATATGAAATTGAAGTGGATGAATGAATATATGAAACGGAATTCCTGAATCATGTCAGGGAGCCATATAAAATTCACTTTGAGAGTACTTAATTGAGTCACTTAAAATGTATTCATTCCATGATGTTGAAGTTACATTAACAAATTATGTTTGTTTAACTTAATTGATTCATGTGGGACCGATGTACACAATTAAATCATGTAAATCCAACACACTTTTTTTTTTCAGTGTATTACATTTAATTTGGTTTAGTTGTATTTACATACATATATAACTTTGATCATTTGAGAAAACTGTGATTTGCAAATCTTGCTTGACAAAAGTTCATTTTAAAAAAGTTTTTATTTTTTTATTTATTATAATACTTTTATTTATTTATTTTGAGTATAATTTCACTGTACGTTTCTCACCCTTACAGGTGAAGGAGATTCCTGGTATAATGATTTTCCGTTCATCTGCAACATTGTACTTTGCCAATGCTGAAATGTACATCGAAGCACTCTATGATAAGGTAGACATATGCAAACCATACACACACACACACACACACACACACACACACACACACACATATACTCTACATATTCATTCATGCACATTTACACAAGACATTACACACTACTAAAGAGGTAATTATCCCAAACATTCAATCCAACATAAAAACATGCACTGAGAGATTAGACCAAATAAGCTACATACAACAAATGCAAAGGTCAGGACTTTCATGCAGTAAAAATAAATGTGTGTTTTTGTGCAGACTGGGGTAGACGTGGCTAAACTTCTCTCGCACAAGAAGAAACTGGAAGCAAAGAGACTCCGGAAAGAAAAGAAAGCTGCAAAGAAAGCGAAGAAAGAGGCCAAGAAAAGAGCCAAAGAAGCTGCCGTTCAAGCTACTAAGGTCTTTTAAGAGACTGTGTTTGCATGTGGCTGTGTGAGATATGTATGTTTGAGTATTCGGACTGAGCCAGAGGTCTCTGCTTTTTACCAGGGGGAGGATCTGCAGTTGTCGGACACCGATGAAAGCGATGAGGAGCCGGAGTTGTCACACACAGAGGCGAATGGGGATGTGCATGAGATGTCAGTCAAAGAGCCAAAGGATGTAGTAACTGTGGAGGCAGGGCCTGAGTTCGACACTGACACCACGCTCCCACGGGCAATCATTCTTGACCTGAGCCCAGTCAACTTCCTGGACACAGTTGCCGTGAAAACTCTACGCAATGTGAGACACGATCTGTACTCATTAAAGACTTAATGAATGTGTAACATTGTCTTAACCCTGTTGAAACCCTTTGTTTAATGGCAGATCTATAAAGATTATGGAGAGGCTGGTGTACAGGTGTACTTATGTAGCTGCCAGAGTGAGTGAACAATACATACCAATCAATTTTGTCTGAATATACTCTTTAAAAATAAAAATTTTAAAAAAGGGTTTAGGCCCTTTCCCAAATGGCACCTTAAACACTTGCAGTCTTCTTACGAGTCCGCGTTTCCGTGATGTAACGCCGATTTGACTGTCGGGCTCACCAAAAAAGTGCGCATCGAGGGAGCTTATCGACCGCAGAGGGGGTGCTTGCAAGCACCCTTCTGAATCCTAAAATGACAAATGGGGCACCCTATGGTCTCTTGTGCCATTTGGGACAGGGCCATAGAAGAACCTTTTAGTGAGCAGTTCTTAAAACAACCATTTTTTCTTAGTGTGAAGAACATTTTGTTTAGCCTATCTAAAGAACATTTTTCCACTGTAAAGAATCTTTTGTTCAATGGAAAAGTTCCATGGATGTTTCTTTTGTTTTCTTTATGATGTCTGGAATCACACCTGAACAATGAGCTGATTATAAACACTGATTATAATATCTCTCTCTCTCTCTCTCTCTCTCTCTCTCTCTCTCTCTCTCTCTCTCTCTCTCTCTTCAGGAGGTGTTGTAGAGAGTATGGAGAAGGGGGATTTCTTCAATGAAAAACTAACTAAATCGATTCTCTTCTCATCAGTACATGACGCTGTTCTTTATTGCCAGCAGGGAAACAGTAAGGAGGTACAGTGCATCCTTATCTCACATACACACATACACAAATGTCAGAAGTTTGCTAATCTTAATTAGACATGTGCTGAGTGTTGGTGGCCCAGAAAGTAATGTTTTTAAAACAAACATGCATGACTAAACATAATTTCTCTCCTTTCTTCTTTTACAGGTTATGCAGGGAACACATTTGTAAATCCAAACACCAAACATGATACGGAACACAGAGATGGATTGTTATTTATTGTGTATTTCACCTTGGGAAGAATAAGTAAAGGAGTAGTTTTGATGGATAATTAGGTTTTTTTTTTTTTTTTTTTTTTTTTTTAAACAATTACTTGTGAATGTGAAATATCTGAGAATGTGAGAATCTGCTATAGAGTTGTATTGTGCAAGTAAAATGTAAATCAACTTTTGTAATGGCAAAAAACAAAACCAGAAATACTTGACAGGCAGAGAGTTCCAGGTTTATGACAGAGAAATATTACACCAGTAAACCCAGTTTCTTACAAAATTATCAGACTCATGGAAAGCTTTACTACATAAAAGTAGAGTTCACATTTTAGCAATATATATACAACATTTCAGTTTTGAATAAATGTTCTTTTGAACTTTCTGTTCATCAAAGAATGTAGCAGTTTTCACAAAAATATTAAGCAGCACAACTGTTTTAAACATTGATAATAAGAAGAAATGTTTCTTGATCACCAAATCAGCATATTAGCATGACTTTTGAAGGATCATGTGACACTGAAGGAGTACTGATGCTGAAAAGTCAGCTTTGCCATCACAGGAATAAGTTATTTTCAAGTGTAATAATATTTCACAATATTACTTAATTTATGATCAAATAAATGCAACTTTGGCGAACATACAAGACTTCTTTAAAAACATTAAAAAATCTTACCAACCCCAGACTTTTGAACAGTAGTAATTACCATATAAAATTCAGTTTATGTATTTTAGTGTGTATAAGCTGTGTGCTGTGTTAACTTTGTATGCATGTGTATTTAGAATCAGCTTAACTTAAATAAAGTCACTTTCTTATTCTTGTCATGAAATTATTATATCTGCTATGTTACTTTGGTTCTGGAAATATTGAACCAAATAATCAAGTTTGGAGTGCTCTATTTTTATATTCACTGAGATGTGTGAGAATGAAATAGAATCGGATTAAATACAATTACACATTTATAACATTTTTCATTTGATGGGTGCTGTCTTGTATGAAGACACATTCAAAGAGTTCAAAAATGGTGTGTTTATGTATAGGTCTTCTCTTAACAAATTTCAGAGAAACTGGTCTGAACATTCCAGCATAATCCCAAAAGGGACAGATCATGTGGAACCTGCCCAACTAGCAGTGTATTGTTTCAAGAACAGATGACACCTTTGTTGTCAGAAAAACACAAGTGGTGTAAAATGGACTTATACTGTGCATACAAAAGGTGAAGAAAAAATTAGTTAGCCTATATTGATCAGCATTAAAGTCAAAGTTAATAAAAGTCCTGTTAATAAAAAAAAAAAAAAATTGCAGTAAAACAAGTGAACAGCATTAGTCTCGTACTTTAATTAGTCTCATTGTTTAGCTCTTAGTCTTACTGAAAGACAATAGACATACCAAGATGAATGAGTATAATCAATATCATAGAGAGAGAGAGAGAGAGAGAGAGAGAGAGAGAGAGTGTGTGAGAGAGAGTTTCGTGTTTGTGTTTGTGTGTGCGTGCGTGTGTGTTGGCGGGTTCTCACACAGCTCCCCTTTCTTTCTCCACCCATCAGGCGGCCGCTCAGCATCTGTGGTTGTGCGGAGTTGAGCCCAGTGCGAGAAACAGCAGCAGGCTGAGCGCCGCTGTCAACCATCGGCTCCGGTATTCCGGACCACTGACTCGGAAAAGTTGACTTGATTTCTCACTCCAGCATTCAGTCTGTAACAGGTTCAGGTAGGTACCTGATTGATTTGTTGTTGTTGTTTGATATCTTGTAAATATGTTTCTACGTTAAATACTGGGGAGTCACCTTTGCAAACTAGCCTATAAATAGATACACGGACTTGATCACGGGAAATCATACTTCCTTAAAGCAACTGCGTGTTTAGGGATTGAAAACAGATTTGTTTATTGTTCTCCAAGCTTAAATGTATGACCCATTATCTTTGTTATGCATACCAGTATAAAAAAAACAGAACGAAATTAGGCTACACTTAAAAAGTGTACTATAGACGATAATCGGTTTGGTGACATTTTACGGATATTTATCCTACACTCAAGTTAGCTGTGTTAGGCTGTGGAAATAGACTACATTTGTTAAAAAAGGGGGAAAGGCCATTCAAATGGCAAATTGATGTTGTGCAAATATAATTCCTATCGGTTTGGTGACTTTTATGGTTACACTAGTTGGCTGAGAAACTCGTTGCATTTTCAACTTAGACAAAAATAGGGTGTGACCATAAATGTGAATAAAAGGGCCATTTAGATGGCAAACAAATGTAAATATAATGACATCAATAAATAGCTATTATTAATCAAATATTCACAGTATTGTTTTTTATTATTGTGGTAGCTAGGCGCACAGTTTTAGTTATTGTGTCAAATGAATAGCCTAATAGATTCTGCATTGTTAGCTAGCTTATATGTAAACACTTACCATAATATTCTGTACCTGTCGTAGCAAAAACAACAGCTTATATTGGTCGAGAACTATGTGTAACGCATGAAAACATCAACGTGCGTCCTGTCATTCAGTGTTTCTCCGAGCTGAGAGAATGGACCTTGCCTAGGGCGGTCTATATAAATCAGTCAGTGCTGACCTCGATTCTCCGCCGACCCAAATACACAGATTGGCTCAAATTAATTGGCAGGTTGATTCATTGGCAACTTCTTTCTTGTCATGCTGTCGGTCAACAACAGATCCGCCGCAGTGCGCGTGCTATTTTTGCCTCTGTAGGGAACCGCTCCACGCGACGACAATATACTTTCTTTGAACCGTCGGTCCATTTAAAAGCGCGCGCGTGCGTGTATGAATAATTGCGATAGGGTCAAGACAGTCCGTGTTGTCTCTCCGGTCCTGACGTCAGCGAATGTAACTGAAAACACTCTGCCGGTCGCTGCATGGTGCGCTGCACCAGATGAATGAAATTCCCGGAATGCATATGCTGGCCACCTGCCTGTTAGCCGCCGCTGTTTCATACTGGTACAGCAGCGAGCTTCTGACAGCGCTCCGTCTGTTTATTTCAGACTCAGCCCTCGGCGGGGACATGCCGGAACCCGAGGGGACTCGTCGGTCACCACAAGGTGTCCCTTACACCGACCTGCCACACATCGTCAACGCCGACGGACTGCACTTGTTCTGCCGTTACTGGGAGCCCGACAGTCCGCCGAAGTAAGTGCGAGACATGACAAAACAGACACAGAGATTAGGTCAGGCCTCTTGAGACGAAGCGAATGACCCCTCCGTTACAGTATCCGGTAGAGCAGGACGAGAGGCTGATACGCGTTTACGGAGGTTTCCTAACGGAGCTTATTTTTTACCCACTTTCAAGAGCCTGCATTTCCATTTCAGCATCTCAACGGTTTCTTTAAAACGCAACACGCATTCTACAAATAGGATATGACAGTGCGGGTTCACACGTTGATAGTTGGTTGATCTGCGGTTTTCCGCATAACTTCTCTTTTATCACAAGATAAAAGAACTGTTTGCCCAATCACGTGATGTGTAAGTTGGCGAGTGAGGAACTAGACGTGGGAAGTATCTTTTAGAATCCTGTTTTTAAAGGTGCAGTAGGCACCTTACTTAAAAGAAGTTACTTAAAAGAAGTACCTACTCAGAGAGTATGTGATTTCGGAAGCTGTCTGAGTCTTTTTTGAAGGAACCAGTAGGCTACAAGAATCGGCTCATACAGTTCTTGATGAACTGGGCTACTTTGGTTGCTCTGTATCCCACTGAAAGATGAACAGCCAGACATATCAGTCTTCTAGAAAAAGCTGTTTTATTTTACATATCCAGTCGGCTCCTCGTGGGCTCTGCCCTGTTGACATCACATGTCATGCAATTGACAGACTTGTTAATAATAATCTGTTTACTTAATTGAGAATTTATATCATACATGCAGTGCCTGCTTTCACTCACACTGGTTTTCAAGTGATATAAAGCCAGTTTCTCATAAACAATTCCTTGTTAAACGACTATACTGTCCTGAATTACTCATCTGGTTAAAGTGAACAAGAAAGGGGCCCACTCAGTATGCGGTGAATGCTGAAGAAAATGTTTTGGTTTTTTGAGTCGAAAGCCCCTGCCGATGGCCCCTTTATGACCATACATAGAGACGCACACACTCTAACAGTACAGATCTGCTACAGTACACTTTACTATAGTGTCATCAGCTGTGGATCTTCTGAGTAATTCTAAAGTAGCTCATCATTTTGAGCATGTGGGTTTGTCAGATGCTTCCATAAATCTAACTGCACACATTCATACAGGCAGTTGTATGTTTGTGTGGGTGTCGTGATTATGTCAAACACATCAAACTGTCTTTAAACCACTGTTACATAGCTGTTGTTTTGCCATCAGCTATTCACCCTGAAGTGGCCGTAGCGTGGCCCAGGGGAGCATGCCGTTACCATAGTTACCACCTTGTTCCTTCTCTCAGACTAATTTGATCTTTTATGCTTATGTGAGTGTATGGCAAGAGTGTGTGTGTATCTGTACATGTTCATGTAGTAAGAGTGAATTGGTAAATCACAAATCATGTGATCCTCAGTTAAATATTTTGTTTTGGAATGTGGATTGTAGCATTTCCCATGTGATCGATTCAGAGCAGATAATGTCAAGCTAATGCAGGCATCAGACATGTTTATATGAAACATCTGAAGGTACGTTACCAGGATCCCCTTTAGTGCTGTACTCTGTCATTCTGTTTATGATTAAATATTTCGCCTGTTTGATCGCTTGAAGTTCTGGTGTGTATGTTTACTAGCTGTTTAGGAACATCTCAGCTTAGGGCTGTACAGCATAGAAATTACTGGATGCATTGCATCATTCAATAATAAACTGATCCAGTATGTGTGTTTTTCTTTATCTTATGTAACGACATCCAAATGTCCCACCTGACCTGACAAGATAATGCTTAAAATAGACATGTTGGAAGACATAGTCTATATCAGCGGTTTTGATGCCAATAACCCTGTGAGCAAAATATTAATATAATATTAATCTAAAAGTATTATTATTATAACATTCATGCATTTATCAGACGGTTTTATCCAAAGCGACTTACAAAAGAAGAACAATTTTGCGAAGGGCTAAACATATTCATAATATACAATGGCATATAAAGCAAGCTAGAGAAGGGGAAAAATCAAGAGGCAACCTTCCACAGTCTCTCGTGAAGCCAACACGGAAGTGACTTAAACTGCAATTCATCGACTGGCCACTAGAGACAGGCTCCAAAAGGGAGTCAAATCTCTATCCCCCCATGTTAAAATGCCCAACTTTACAGCAGAAATTGTTTTTACAGCTTGGTGCAAAAAGTGGTCTTGGTCTATGAAGCTAATTTTGCTCTTCATGACAACTGTGAGGGGGATTAATTTTTTTTTTATATAACTCATCTGTTTAAATTGTATTAAGCCTTAAAGTTCTGCATAATAAGGGCGTGGCCACTTGAGTGACAGGTAGATTGCCACTATGGTAGAGCTAGGCGGACGTGGTTTCAGCAACCAGGCACCTGAGCTCCACCCACATCCTGCCTCTTTGCCCATTTTCAGTTATCCGGGAGTGATGCCCTGCCAAGATGGCAACGGCCGACTTTAGGCTTCAAAAATGCTCTTCAGAAACCTACGGTGACGTCACGGACACTACACCCATATTTTTTGGTTCAGAAAGACGGCAATTTTTTTTGAAAATGTAAAAAATGCAGAAAGTTTACTGTGATGGGTAGGTTTAAGGGTAGGGTTAGTGTAACGGGATAAAATATACAGTCTGTACGGTATAAAAATCATTATGTCCCTAAACCACAAAAAAAACTACATAAAAGTCCCTCTCTGTGTGCGCATGTGTTATTAATATAAATGTGTGATATTATAATACAACAAAATTATACAATTGTTATAAAATAAATTTGGGATTTTATATTGCCATTGTACTGAAGCAATGTAATCTGGAAAATAATTAATTTTTATGTTGACCGTGGATATGCGATTAATACGTTTTCTTTCTTAATAAGTTTGTTTTCTTACTGCTACAAAGTTGTTCTGTTAATACAGTAAAATGAATCTTTTAGTCTTTTAAAAACAGTATTGAACTGTAATACCAGCAAATTTGGTAAATGTGATTAAATGGAAAACATCATGTTAAACATATTTAATATCTTAAATGAACATGCTAACGTTGACAGGCCTAAAAGTGCATTTTATAAAATCTCAAATGTTCCTCACAAATTTGTTGTGGACCTCCTATTACTCACGCGCACCCAGGTGACATCTACACCAAACCAACCTTTGAAAGTAAACATAAACGTAGTAAGGTTGTCTGTTGGAAGTTGAACTTCCACATGGCATGACAGATGTGAGCAGCTGAAGTAACAAACTGTTTACAACAATTTCAGCGGCTGGTTTAGCATTTAGAAGAACCCCTCTGCCCAAAGTCCAGACAACATCTCACACTGTCCCTTTACAGTCGCTTACATGCACATGTCCAGTGCTGATGCCGCCAGATGCGACCAGAGAAATAGGAAGTGGGTGAAAGTTGAAAAAGACCACAGTAGCTCATTGTATGACCCCTGTAATGATTGACAGATCGCTCAATAGATAATCTAGGCATTGAACCCATGCAAAGTGAAGTGAAACACACTCATACAAAGTCTGATAAATTGGGTCATGCCGTTCAGTGCATTTCATTTTCTAGAGTCTAATGGCATTTGGAGAAGAATTCCTTTACCAAACATGGGTATTTATACAGATGTCAGTGCAATGCCATAAGATACACAATTTCGGCCCTCGCAAGCTTATCCAAAACTGTACAGGCACGCAGAATTTCATTATCTGTTTATCTCTACTCTGCCCTTGATATTTGTTGCTTTGTAGATCTGTTTTGGAATTCCAAAGACGTGCACACGCACACATAGCACACAGTAGTCTCTCTGTTTTCCTCGGAAACTCCATTCCCAGGGTTCAAGGACTAAAACTTTTTAATCTGAAGATGATCATAACCACAAACACGCACACAAACGTTTCCGTTTTATCTCACACGAGCAGCTCTTAGATTGAGAGGCTTTAAATACATTTCTGTGTATGACATGTAAATGAATAGAAAGATTATCAGATTCTGCAAATAGAAGTAAACCTACGCATTCTCAGTCCTCTGAGATCATGTGAGCCCATTATACATTTACAAAGACTCTTTTTGTTACTGATTAGAGGCTGCATTGAGGTCATAACAAATCTGCAATGGTTTAGGCCTAATAAATCTAGATTCCCCATCTCTTTCCCCCCTTCATCTCTTTCTGCCTTATTTTTTCTGGGTTTTAGGGTGTGAGCTACTAATGAATGTATTTTGATATCCTGATGTGTTATGACGCGTCTATATTACAGTTTGAGAACTGAGAAACAGTTCTGAATAATACATTTACACACAAACTGACCAGCAAATGCAACTTTCGAACACCATCTTTTTTTCAAGCTCAACTGTCACAGAATGGAACGCACAGGATTGTGAGACATTTAAGGCAGCGAAGGATACATGTATGCTGCCTTCAAAGCTCGATTAGGTGAAGGTCTCTCTGGAGGCAGGAAGTGAAGCTAACATTAGATTCGGACGTGCCTTGATGCCTTCCTACCTTGAAATGTGTCCTCCGAAGGCAGCATTTTCCAGGTTCCTGCACTACTTATTGAATGATGTCGTGAGAGGTCCTCCATTCGAAATTAGGTCCCAAGCAATCTCATTGGCTTAAAGAACTTTTAATGGGTACTTTCTTTAGTGCCTGATTATAATTCCCACAAAATTGTTATATGTCACTTGAACTACATTATAATGACCATTAATGCACTTAATATTTCAATTCAATATTTCAAGATGAATGTAATGATGTTCAATTATTTGTTTATTATTATTATTATTTATTAATGTTTATCAAGTGAAATTTTCTTATTTTTATTTTTATTATGCAATATATAGCTAGTAAGCAATCAAATATATATTATAAATCAATGTCATGTAAAAAGTGATCAGTTGACTTAACTTAAAAAAAAAGCGAGAAACCTGTTGCCTTAAAATTATTAAGTAAATAAACTGCATGCGTAATCGAAGAAGTTAAGTTATGTGGAATTGTCAAGTTAACAAAGCTTTTTTTTTTTCAATTACATGATGTTTATTTACTTAATAATTTTAAGGCAACGGGTTTCCTCACTTTTTTTAAGTTAAGTCAACTGATCACTGGGAAAACGATTTGGAGGAGAACCCGATTTCTCATGACAACCCGCGCAACAGTGCCACTGAATCTACAACCTGAAACAGACTTCGCTCAATTACAGAGCGAATGACTCTAATGAGTCGGTTCTTTTTAGTGAATCAGAAACATTCAGGGAAACCACTGTGTAGTCTGATTTGTAGTAGAGAGTTAAGTGAGAGTTCAAACACATAGAACTAATTGTGTAAGTCTGTGTAAATACACATATGTTTATAAAACACAAATCTATTTATTATTGAGTATATCTCCTCAATTTTGCAATGAAATTGCATTTTAAATGTTTAATTATTAAAAGAATTGTTAAAGAAACTGTTAAGGATCTGGAATTGTTAGGAGAAATCAGAACTGAAACTGTTAAATTCTTTACGATTCCCACTCCAATTAAATAATTTGCATTTTTCCTCCATCAGGGCGCTGGTGTTTGTTGCCCATGGAGCAGGAGAGCACTGTGGGGGATATGCTGACATTGCTCACAGTCTGACCCAGCATGGCATTCTGGTGTTCGCTCACGACCACGGTTAGTGGCAGGCTCCTAATCAAACGGCTGAAATCCCCAACACATATTTGTTGGTTAGCAACAACGCAGCAGTGTTTTGGGTGGTGTAGGAGGGCGTGCTCTTTATGAGACTGTGAGAGTGTGGGGTGAAAAATGTATTTACGCCCACATTTGATTCCTGGTAATTCATCTACCCTGTTTTCCTGACATTTATATATAACAGATGTTGTGGATATGGGTTTAATGGACATCCTGGGTTTAGAGTGGGGGTTGAAGTTAAGAAATAACAGAAATGAAATGAAGCGAGAATATAGAAAACAGCAGGTGCTATGTGTACAGAATGTTAAAGAGGTTTTGTGGCAGTGCCATGGTAACTAATGAATCACACAGAGAGACAGCAAGCCGCCTTGTGATGAGCAGTTGGGGTTCTGCGAGTGTGTGATTTGACTGTCGGGTGTCTTGGTGTGAGTAATTGGTTCTATTGAAATACAACAAACAGAAACCATTACAGTCAGTCTCTCTCTGTCTGTTTCTTACTCTTTCTGTCTCTCTCATCCTCTAACAAGCAGTTTCACCTCTCAGTATATATGTATACCACATGCTTTTTTGAATTTCATTTCATTTCTGTTCTGTTCTGTTCTATCCTTTTCATTTGTTAGTTATTCCATTGTTCATTTTATGTTAATTTGATTGACTAAATGTCATGTCAAATTTCCTGAGCTCTTCTTTGTGTGCTGTTGGCATAATTTTGTGTGTGACAGTCCTCTTTTATCTCCTGTTTAAAAGGAGAACTACAAAGACACGGGTGAGGAGAAATATATGTTTTTAGAGTGTTATTCTCTTCCTCTTTCTGTCTCAGTTGGTCATGGGCAAAGTGAAGGTGAGAGAATGGATATCAAAACTTCCAGATTTACATCAGAGACTCCCTTCAGCACATTGACATCATGAAGGGCCGGTACCCCAAGCTGCCTGTCTTCATCATTGGACACTCAATGGTAACATTTTGAAACTGTTTCCCTATATGTTTTATGTCTCTTTCTAGCTACTTTCCTCTTTTTTAGAGAATATACATTAAAGTAAGAGGATGAATCCTGCACTTGTATTTCTCCAACCAGCAGAAGTTTGCATAGTTAGGCATGTTATCAAAATTGTAGGCATTTAAATTTTTTTATATATTTGTATTGTGTTTATGCATTCATGCAGCCAAGTTTTTTAGCTTATTTATTTGTTAGCATTCTCACAAGTGTGAAAATGTCTCATATTCATATTTACAACATTTCCTACGTTTATAATATAATTCTTTACAAGAAGCAGACATCACAAAAATGTAAACCATTTTTGTCACGAAATTTCTATGCAAATATTTAACCCTCTGTTTAATAACTATTCAAAGCCAACTACAACTGTTAATGAAGTTAAAGTAAACTATTTTAAACTGTCTGTGACTCATGGGGTGGAGGCCACAGGAAGACTCATTTGTTTTTTGCTTTGTTCCATTTCCCATGTTCAGTGTGTGTTAAACTCAAACTATGGATGACTGAATATGAACAAGAATCCAGCTGGAGGCTCTTTACTTTAGTTTTTACCCAACAATTCATATGAATAAAACAGACCAGCTGCATACTCAAGAAGCTTCATGAGCCATATAGTCTAGAAATGTGTCTGGATGTATCTATGGTGTATTTTTTTATTTTGCAGTGATGTTTCTGGGATAGTTATATGGTATAAATATCCCATATCATGGGCATTCTGGTAAAGTAAGAAATCCTTCATCTACTTCGAATACCTATAATGCACCTCTCATTCGAGCAGATTCTTCATTATCTAAATAATGAAATATGTTTTTGCTGCTCTCCATATCCCTTTCCCTGACTTTTATTTATTTCTTCCCCTCTTCCTCTCTCTAATCTAGTATCTTATGTAACACCAGGCTGTTTGGTCCTTATATAATCACAGCCTTAAGTCTTTAATAAGAAGTATGGAGAATGAAATGATTGTTCACACAATGCTTCCTATAAAGACATTTACAATTTTGTTACATCCAGTCGTAGGATTGTGTATCCTTGAACTTTTTGCTTCCTGAGAACTGAGGAAACTGAAGCTACTGGCTGAATCAACATTGCTTTCCTATCACGTTTACAGATGAAAACAATCAGTGTCATATAATTGTGTGTGTGTGTGTGTGTGTGTGTAAAGGAAAGGCACGTACAGATGCAAGCTGTTGTGAGTGTAATTGTCTGTGTGTAGCGCGTGTTTGAAACTTTACTCCCAGTTACTCCCAGGGATGCAAAAATTCTAATTAAAAAGCAATTACCTTATATAATCAAATCAAAGCAGACCACCTATTTTCCTGATGAACCTTTAGTGTTAGTGTGCATGTGGTTTTGTGTGTTGAAACTGAGTGTGTGTTTGGGTTTATATGTCTAGACTGAAAGTGTCTGTGTGTGTGTATGAGTAACTTAAAACAGCCCATTATTGGAGTCTCTTAGAAATGTGGTGGGAACTGCTCTTTAATCTCTCCACCTCTTTTGAATCCTGGCCTCTACTCATGAATATTCACAGATTGGTTCATAATAGAAGCAAGAGGAAGAAAGCAGAGGAGCAGAGCATCAGAAAATTACAAATTAGGGGCTTCTCACTCAGATTTACCCATGTGTGGAAGGAAAACATGTTTATTGTCATATTTTTTTTCATTCTGTGTATTATCGGCAGAATTTTAATGCAGGGGTCTTTAAACTTTTTATTACAAGGACACCCAAACATGATAATCAGCTTGTGAGGGATCCCCTTTCTTAAAAATAAAGGAAGCTATATATTTTCATGTAGCCTGTACAAGACACCAAGCATGATATTATAGCTTTTATACTATATATTTTGATGGCGTATCATTTTATACCAACTTTAGAAGTAATCAGTGTAGTTTGCGGTTTTCAATAACATGACTGTGTCTGTTTTACTACAGGGAGGGGCCATTTCCATTCTGACCGCATGTGAGAGACCACAGGATTTTGCAGGTGTGGTTCTCGTTGCCCCCATGGTTCAAATGAATGCTGAATCTGCTACACCCTTCAAGGTAAAAAGTCACAGAACACACTATAGTGACAGCAAATTCTTCTTTCTTCCCAATTGTTTGCATTTAATATCTATCTCAACTGACTGAAACACGAGGCTGTAAATTAGATGTGCTGCCCCCTGCAGTCAGACTGTTAAATACAATCAAATAGCAATAGCTTTCAAATGTCAGCTGTCAAATAACAGCAGTAAAGCTCAGTGCTTTCATGTACTCAATCAATCTCTGTCTCTCTGTATTGGCATTTAATTCAAGTTCTTTAGTGCATATATGAAATCAGTTCCCATCACATTTCAACTATGAACATGTTCCAATTGCATGTAATAAAAAAAGTATAGCCTTTGTCTTAATTTTAAAGACAATCTCTTGTTTTATCATATAAAATACACACATATTTGGGAAAATGTTTTGCTTTTTTTAAATGATAAAAAGTGACTTATGGAACAGATACATTTTATAAGTGGATTAGGTGTAGGGTTGCAAAGTTTCCAGAAACTTTCCAGAATTTTTGGAAACTTTTGGGACGCTTCTGGAGATGTACCAGAAATGTTCAGCCCCTTTGCAACCCTAATTAGGTGTCCATACCTTTTTGGGCCACGGTATGTTTATTCAGTCACACTTTAGATTAGAGTCCAATGACTTTTGCCTCAATAAACTCATAATTACTGCTTATTAATAGTTAGTATGGTAGTTGTTATGTTTAGATATTTGGTGGGATTAAGGGATGTAGAATATGGTCATGCAGAATAAGGCATTAATATGTGCTTTATAAGAACTAATAAACAGCTAATATCCTAGTAATATGCATGCTAATGAGCAACTAGTTAATAGTGAGAATTGGACCCTAAACTAAAGTATTACCATTTATTCAATATGATGTGAACATTGTCTTTTTATTAGCCATTTCATTTGTAAATCTGAAAATGTTTCTGTGAAGTATTTTAAATGTGTAAATATTTAGTAAATTCAGTCATTCAGTGTCTGATGCAACATAAATGTTACTACTGCTTTTAGATGTTCTGGTCTGAAGTAAATCAACAATGTCTGTGGGTTTTTGGATTCTTTGCAGGTTTTCGTGGCAAAAATTCTAAGCCGTTTGACTCCCAAACTCTCTCTCGGCTCGATCGAGTCAAAATGGGTCTCACGGGATCCCAAACAGGTACCGAAATGTATATATACGGAATTCTGTATAAGTTAGTGTTTGAATAGGGTTAAGTAGGCAATCCAGCAATGTTATGTTATGTTATGTTAGCTTTTGAAACCATATTTACACAGCAAACCTACTCTTTCTGAATGAGGCACATGATAACACATATGAAAGTAGTTTTCTTTATAGTTTGGCCCTGGAATACTGTTACGTTAACATAAACAGCTGGTGCCATTTATTCAGCCATAGACAACATAAACATCTTACAGTCCAATAAATTTGTTTATTGTATGGTTTATTGTTCTCTGTTTAGTGAGTATAATCTTGAGCAATGAGTTACTGTTATTAAGATCATGTTTGGAATCCTACATCTCCACCTGTCCATTAGGCGGAGGCATATGACACAGATGAGCTAAATTATCACGGAGGGATGCGCATCTCGTTCGGAATGCAGCTGATGGATGCTACGGCTCGCATTGAGAGAGAATTACCCAACATCACGTGGCCCTTCTTTATTCTCCATGGCGACGCCGACAAGCTTTGTGACATCAGAGGCTCTCAGCTAATGTATAACGAGGTCAAGAGCACTGATAAAAAACTGAAGGTGAATCAAACGTGCATAAACATTGACCAAAAGAATGCAAAAATTAACATTCTGTCATCATTAGCTCACCCTCATGTGTATCCAAACCTGTATGAATTTCTTTCTTCTGCAAAACAATTTTTTTGGTTGAAAAATCATTACCTTGGAATTATAAGATTCCATTTGACATTTTGTCAAAATTTTGTTATTCACATATTCTTATTCTATTCTATCTATCTATCTATCTATCTATCTATCTATCTATCTATCTATCTATCTATCTATCTATCTATCTATCTATCTATCTATCTATCTATCTATCTATCTATCTATCTATCTATCTATCTATCTATCTAAACTAAACTTTAGTTTAAGTTTCTTTTGGTTTATAGACATCTATCTATCTATCTATCTATCTATCTATCTATCTATCTATCTATCTATCTATCTATCTATCTATCTATCTATCTATCTATCTATCTATCTATCTATCTATCTATCTATCTATCTATCTATCTATCTATCTATCTATCTATCTATCTATCTATCTATCTATCTATCTATCTATCTATCTATCTATCTATCTATCTATCTATCTATCTATCTATCTATCTATCTAAACCGTTAGTTTAAGTTTCTTTTGGTTTATAGACATCTATCTATCTCATCTATCTATCTATCTATCTATCTATCTATCTATCTATCTATCTATCTATCTATCTATCTATCTATCTATCTATCTATCTATCTATCTATCTATCTATCTATCTATCTATCTATCTATCTATCTATCTATCTCTATCTATCTATCTATCTATCTATCTATCTATCTATCTATCTATCTATAGATATCTAGATATCTATCTCTATCAAAAGAAAGATAGATAGATAAAATAACGGATTCTTAAACCAAAAGAAACTTAAAATAACGGTTCTTACATAATGTGTTTAATTACCCACCATATTCCTACCTAAAATGAACATCTGCAAGGGACAAAATATTGAGCACTGCCTTTTATGCTTGAACTTAATATTTAGATAAATAATTATTCATCCAGAATTATGAAATAAATGTCATAGAAAGCATTACATTTAACTTTCTCATATATGTCGACACACTGTTACAACACTAATTTTATGTTTTAAAACAAATTATAAGTAAACTGTTTGTGTTTCTTGAAAAGTATCGCTTCAATTAATGTTTTTCAAGATAGAACCTTATAATTCAAGCAGAAAGTGATTTTTTTATTTTTTTTTTGAATTAGAAAAAATCCCATTTACAAATTTGAGAGGATTTTGATATTGTACATTTAGGTATTTTTTATGTATATGGAATGCAAAAAGAAATGTCTTAGTGTTTTGTTGTTGCTGTTGATTTGGACTCCACTGACTTTCATTTTATGGACAAAAGCAGTTGTTTTGTCATTATCCTTCAAAATATATTTTTTTGTGTGCCACAGTAGAAAGAAAATCATACAGGTGTGGAACGACATGAGGGTGAGAGTGAGGGTGATGACAGAATTTTCATTTTTGCAAGAACTATCCCTTTAAACTATAGAACTAGAGGTTTGACATGTGAATCTGAGCTGTTGTTGTGGCAGTAGATGTTTTTTGGATATCATAGGATAACTTGATCCAGATGCACATGAGATCATGAAATAAAAACAAAACAACTCCCACTCCATGTTTCAATATTACTGCATATGCCTTGCCTAGTGCATTCTAACTCACAAATATGTGTGTGTTTCTATGATGAACAGGTATATGAAGAAGCCTACCATGCCCTGCATCATGACTTGCCTGACACAGTTGAGTCTGTCTTAAAGGAAGTGAGCACCTGGATCCTGGAGAGACTCCCCACCCCTCATGGGTCTTAGTTGTTAATCACCACATGCACACTTGCCTAAGCCCTGCCCTCGATCAAATCTCTCATCTCTACTGGCAAAGGGATGTCTGATTGCACTACATGCCACAAAAAACTACCCTCATTAATTGACCTAGGTGATCCAAGATGTCATTAGCAAGTGATCTTTGACCTTAAGTTCCAATTAAGCTTTGATATGGCCAGTAAGGGTTCTGTGGGAGTTTATGTTCCATCAAACTTCAGCACTGCAGGGCATGACTTGTGCATCCCCATAGCAATCGTCATGAGGAATATAACACACCCGGTTTCCCTCAGTGCTGAGCTCTTTTTTTTGTGTTGCCACAGTAATAGAACACAGCTGCATTTTGCTCCTTGTGATGTCCACTGCTCATTAGAGATGCAGTGCTGCCCCCGCTGGACAACAGCAGTACTGCATCCTGCTTTGAGCGCAGTTACCAAGGCAACTCAACCATTACCTATGGCTTGACAGAAAAACAAACTGAACCTACAGAATGAGAACATGGTAATGCTTTGAGACATTCAGAGAGCAAAATGTCTGCTGGGCAATTTTAAAATTGCACTCAAAGAGATCAATTAGGCAATCTCTAACAGACACATCTATGCAGGAGATCCCACAGATTCCCACATATACTCTATATATAGTCACAATAAGGAAAATTAGACATGTTTTTTTTGTTGATTTTATGAGTTACTCTTTGTGGTTTGACTGTTTCAAACACCACAGACTGTTCCATTCCTTTGAGTAAAGGGAAAACTGTCTGTTTTGCAGCTGCATTTACTAAATATGAAACCTATTAGCAGCTGATGCTTCCTTATATGGGCTCTGGAATTGTAATATCTCATTCCTTTGTTTTTACAAGTGTTAAGTTTCTGAATTAATATGTTACTGTTGAGATTATAGTATGCTCACAACAGGTTTTGACCTCATTGTAGGCCTCAGGGTTCTCATGGGGTTTGTAGCTCTAAACAACATGAAATTGTAAAAGGTCAGTCGTTCACACCAGCTTAACATTTAACGTGACTGTTTTCATTCTGACAAAGGGGAGTTTTGTTACAGAGATTTGCCTGTTATCCTCAAAGGCATTTTATCAATGAATGTGGATCAATGAAGGTTTTTTTTAATTTTTTTTTTATTATTATTACTGAATGTGGCACATTTTTAATGGAAGCAACACGCAAAAACTTTCTCTAGCTGAATTTTATAGATTGTCATCGAGTGCTCTGACTAAGTTTAGTTTGTAATAATACTGCTATCTGTGACACGAACAGAACTGAAATGCCCAGCACAGGATTGTAAATAGTGTGCATGTTTGTGCATGGGTTTTGGAGGGAGAATATGTAGAGAGAAGCTATATAGTTTGGATGTTTGTTTCACACCTAAAGTATATGGTCTCTCAATCATTTGAAATGGATCTTATCACATGTACATTAAATGTATGTAACACATCTTATGAGAATTTGTAGAATATCTAAATCTTTATCAGTGATAATACTTTGTGACTTTGACTGTTTCCATAACTGTTCTAAAAATCTAGGAGCACTGTGATTGGAGGAGCGGCTAATATTCTCAAGGACATTATATTTACATTGGGCAATAATGCATTATTCTTTTGGATTAAAACTGTCCATTTGAGTTGCTTGCCTTTACTATGACATCTAAAATCCTCTACAGTTGCACTATCCTAGTAAATGGCACATTTAATACAAAAAAGTGTTCTGAATTCTTGCATAAATGCTATAATATATTAAACACAGAAATCAAAGATATAATGTGATTTAAATAATACTCATTATGGCCATTAATAGTCTCTGAATTGTAAATTCTATAAAATAATAAATTTTAAATGCTAAATGATATAAGTATCTTCTGTGGATGTATTATTTTTCAGAATGATCCCAGCACTGGATTCTAGCTTTGTTCTATTGTCTGAGAAATTCCTTCTATCTGAATATTTAAACATTTAATTTGTTTGTTTGTTTGTTGATTGATTGATTGAGTGAGCGAGTAAGTGATTGTGTGTGTGTGCATGTGCGATTGAGTGATTGCATGTGTGCATTAAATTTCTCATGGATATACAAAGATGTACCATGACTTGGGTCATATGGTCATGAGTTATTCACAGTCCTTCAGGCACAAAAAAATTCCCCTGGCATGTAAAAAGGCCCTCTTATCCAGTACAACTGAGATTTGTGGTTGTGCCTTTTAGATTTCAGTGCCAGAACTAATTATGCCTGGAAAAATATTTTACATAGTCTCCAGTGAAAATTGACTATAAGGATCTTTTTTAGTAACCACTCTGATTTGTTCTAGAAAACTGTCATTGGAAGTCATGCATCTATTACTCCATGTTCCCCTTGGTGCACCTCTGTCCCAGTTTCTCTAAGTCTCTAAGGAAACAGGCTTGTGCTTTTACTGTCAGTCTTTAGACTGTCAGGGAAGCCCGTTGTTTTTTTAATAATAATTTAAACATGGCCAAATATGTTAAACACAGCTGAAAGTACCTGAAAGCATGAATATTAAATAAACAAAAATGCAAGGAGCAGAGGATGTCTACATTTTTGTGAATGACTAACATTCCTCTCTTACAACACTATCCATTTCCCCTTAATTTCCTGTAATTTTTCTTCCTTCTTATGAGTTTAAAAGATCTGATAAAAGGAGAGTCAGTCACCATTCACTTTTATACAGTTGCATGTCCTTTTGTGTTCCACAGTGACATAAAAAAAAACCCAAATGAGTTCATGATGCCGAGTAAATGAGAGAATGAACAAAAGAGGAAATCCTCACGTCACGATGAGGTTTTTTTTTACCCGGCAGGGGGCGCAGGGGTACCTCGAGGAAAATAACAGGAGGATTTAAAGGTAGGTTCTGTGTGGCCATGGCAACGGCTTTACCTGCGACCTGAATGGAGACCCGAGAATAGATTGACTGCTCTATATTTACTGACAGGGAACTCCTTCTCTTTATGTGTTTCGTGAATTGTCCATCCTATCTGAGATCATTTTTGCCATGGAGCCCTTCCAGGAATCGAAATTTGTCTTTTTCAAAGTAGCTCAAATCAAATAATCAGCTTTTACTTTCGATAATAAAAGTTAATTTTACGTTTTATGGTTGCATATACAACGCATTTACAGAATTCATGACTCAAGTCGAGGATTCGTGTAAAACAGATCCACCATGGGGGCTTTTTCGATACTTTTTCCTTTTTCATTGACACATATTACTGTAAGAGTGCTTATATTTCTCCTCGCTCAGCTTTGATTGCGGTCGGAATTTGGCCCTGAACCCCCCCACTACAGCACAACCTCACACAGATCAACTCATCTTCACCCACTTCCTAAATCTCACACACATGCTTCTAAAGGGGTGGAGCTTCTGTCTCACGCTGCTCTGTGGTTGGCTAATTTCGCAGTCCATCAGCGCTTGACGCTCTCGCTCTCGAACTCTGTGACCGCGCCCCCGAGGCTCAGCGGCTCGCGGTCGAGAAGGAGAGAGTGTGCACAGCCTTGTCAGGAGGCACCAACGGTCTGTTCTTACGGGGGAAAAAAACGAGCATATTTCAGCTCATTCATGGCGAAATCAGTTCTATTCGACGTCCAGAAACATATCCATTCCGGAACGCGGCTCTGACAACGACAGGCGACGCGAATATCCGCAGCTCTCAGAGGTTGGATTTTACCGAGGATTTTCATAGCAGTTTTGTGCTTGGAGGCGCGCGAGTGCCGGTGTCGTCGTCTCCGTGGGCGCCGTTTAGTGCTTTCTGGTTACAGGTGACACTTGTCCGATTTCCGAAGACTAGAAGGCCTGCTCTGTCTCCTTCCTGTCCGGTTCACCCGGTGTCCCTGTCAGCGCCGGGCCGCCTGCACACTCACCCCGGCGCGGCCTCGCTGCTTGTCGAGTCCCCGGCGACGACACAGCTAACTTACCTCCCCGGTTGAGCCAGTTACCCACACTCCTCTTAAACATCTGCCGTGTTTACAACTACCAAAAACGGGATCCTAGGAGAAAAACGGACAAGAGAGACGCGGATCTTTACGCTGGTGATATAGACCGACGGAGCTGTCATACAACATATCAACAGCTCTCTGAATTTACATATATTGAGTTTATTCTCTCACGCGATTGGCGTGTTCTCTCGTGCATATCCGTTATTAAGGTACACCAAAACGTCAAATATACAAACTAATCACGCTTTGTGCAAAAGGCAAGGCCTCGTCTGCTAACTCAGATAGCTGCATCGCTAACTCACAGCCTGGGTTTAATCAGCTTCTAATCTTATTAACCGCACTTTTTGACTCCTATTCATCGCTTATTTTGTACCGTACGACACAACAGCGAAGCGATTTTAATTTATAGTTACTGGTTCAACGCACAGTGCAGTATCCTTGCCACGAGATCTATTGAGCAAAAGCAGAGGAAACAGAGCTGTCAGCCTTTATTTTCTACTACTCGGCCTGATTAATTCCCACCTTGGGAAACAAAAACCGAAGAATCTTATGTGTTGTGCTGGTTTCAGCTGACCTTTGCTACCAAAAATCCCTCACGAGCTTCTTGCGCTGCAATCCGCTGCATGCACTGAGACGGGAAAGACTTGATTTTTATTTTTGTACCATAGTTCAGGAGCCATTAGAACAGGGTCAAATATCTGCACAAACCTCCTACTACTGTTTAGACATGAGTATTGAGATTCCAGTCGGTCTGACGGAGCTGCTTCAAGGCTACACCGTGGAGGTGCTGCGCCAGAGGCCGCCGGACCTGGTGGAGTTTGCCGTGCAGTATTTCACCCGCCTGCGGGACACCAGGAACCAGGACGGGTCCGGGTCCACCGCCAAAACCGGGGTGAAAGGAGTGATGTTTGATGGCGAACCGATGCAGACAGAGTCGAACGGCGACGAAGATGACGAGGACGATGACTCAGATTTCGAGCGTGAGTGGCTCTTTATTAAACGCGTTTATTACGCCACCTGTAAACGAAGATATTGCTGCTTGAGTTTGTTTTACTGTATCGCGTGTTTGCACGGCTAACGAGGGTGTCAGATTTCCCTTGTGAACCTTATCTAGGCTGTTTCCATGGCACTCGCTCGAGCTCCCATCCAAGCGCTTGATTGACAGAGTGACAAGTGGCCTGCACAAGGCATCCCCAGAATGCATGCAGAATTAAGATGGGATAGTATGCACGCTTAATAGATGTGCATTAATATTTATGCATTCTGTTCTTGAATAGAGACGGCTGTGGTGTGTGTGATCGGTCTAGCGATGTTAGCCCATTCGTGCTGTATGAATTGCTTGTATGAATGGATGCGGGCTGGCCATTGAGAATGCTAACGGATTTTTCATAATGGAGAGAGGTGCGCTCGCGCACATCAAAGCAGCCCCTCTTTCCTTTCATGTAGTGCAGAGCGAGCAGCTGCACTTCCATAGTGGAAACCAAGCAGATTTCACTGGCAGACATTTAAGTCAGCATTTGTGAATTCAAACATTCTTGAAAATATGTCATTGAGAGAAATCTGAACCATTGAGAACAGCGAGGAAGAGCTGTGGAAATGGATACAGGGATTATTACACATTCCCAAAGCGCTTATCAAATTGCATCAAGCCGCATAATATGAAATACCTCCTTGTGTCTGAGTGGATTATGCCTTGTTTACGCTGATTGTTTAATATTTAATTCTGTAAGTGTTTTCACAACCTCTTACAAAACGGAATGGAGAAGTCCATCTGTGTGTTAAATCTGATCTCAGATCAGTGAGTTCGAAGGTTTATGTGCACTTTTGGTGGTTTGGATTTGCGCTGTTATATCATTCTCTTCCCACGTCATATGAATATTTCACTGTTATATAGAATGCAAAGCAGTATGTCAAATGATATTATGGTTGAATAGTAAGTACTTTGGCTGTAGTCTCCGTCTAATAGATTGTTCGAAGGATTCGGTTGGACTAAAGCACACTTTTAGATGACATTTTAAAAACAACTTTAAATTTGTACTTAAATGCATTTAGCAGGCAAGCAATACCGAATGACCCACACTGCATCCACCAAGATTCTGAAGTGTGTCTGTGCAGCCAGTCTCAGGAGCTGTCAGATTCGAAAGGTTAAGAAATTAAGGAAAAAAACTTTAGTGGCTTTTCAAGTGCAAGTGCTGTAGTTATCAAGAAAGTGTTATTATTAGTGTCACGATTGTGGAATTTCTAACTTCAATATGATACCTTGAAAATGAATCCACGAGAGCAACTCATAGATGTTGTGTTGACGTGAGAGCAGACGTTGTTGCGTTGGAGATTAATATTTTGTAAATAAAGTGGTAAATTATGTTTTTTGCGCAAACAAATCACTCGCAACGATTCATAAAATTGAGGTTAAACCACTGGAGTCACATGGATTGCTTTAATGCAGAGTTCTTCAACCCTGCTCCTGGGGACCCACTGTCCTGCAGAGTTTAGCTCCAACCCTAATCAAAGACAGCTGAAGCTAATCAAGATCTTCAGCATCACTTGTTGAAAATACACAGGCAGGTGTGCTGAAGCAGGTTGGAAATAAACTTTGCAGGACAGTGGGTCCGCAGGAGCAGGGTTGAAGACCTCTGCTTTAATGTGATGTCAATGGAGGGACCGAAGGCGCTCAGATTTCGTTTGTGTTCAGAAGATGAAAGAAAGTCTTATGGGTTTGGAACTACATGAGAGTAATTAATGAACACATTTTTGGGTGAACTAACCTTTTAAAAAAAATAACAATGGGTTGTCTTCATTGTAAAAATGAAATGCAGATTAATGCTTACAATTAAAGCTAGTGATTTTCTCTCTGTCTTTTGTTCTTTGATTAACATGAAATTAATTATCATTACAATCATTAATTACTCACCCTCATGTCATTCCAAACCTGTGAGACCTTCGTTCATCTGCGGAACACAAATGAAGAAATCTGAGAAGTTTCTGAATCAGCCATAGGCAGCAACGTCATTTCAACTTTCAAGGCTCAGAAAGGTAGTAAAGACATAGTTAAAATATAGTCCATGTGACTCGAGTGATTCAACCTTAATGTTATGAAGCGGAGAGAATACTTTTTGTGTGCAAACCCCCATAAAAAAAAAAAAAAAAACTTTATTCAACAAACTCTTCTTCAACGTCATTCTCACGCTATTCACATAGTAAAGCCAGTGCAGCGCTTTCAGGTTCTACGTCAGAACGGCGGCTCACAGAGCACGTGCACACAAAAAGTATTCTCGTCACTTCATAACATTTAAGGTTGAAGCACTGTATGACTATTTTAACAATGTCTTTACCTTTAAAAGCTACCTAGTCGTTTTTTTCATCAAAAATATCTTAATTTGTGTTGCGAAGATGAACAAAGTTCTTATGGGTTTGGAATGACATGAGGGTGAATAATTAATGACAGAATTTTTGGGTGAACTAACCCTTTAAGAGCTCATGCACGGATCCAATATACTGTTACACTACGTACGTTTTCTTTCTCAAAGTTGCATTCCAAAACTGACACTTTACCTGAATACTCGCCAAGATGGGGTTTTTACATAATTTTGTGTACCTTTAAGCGCAATTACTTATAAAAAACAACTCAATTTGTACTTGTGAGCACTTGTATATAATATTTTATTTATATATATATATATATATATATATATATATATATATATATATATATACACACATTTTATATGTATGTATATATGTATGTATATGTGTGTGTATATGTTATAATATTAATTACATAATCATATTTCTACTTCAATTAGTTTTTTTAAATATAAACATTTAAATGGTGGTCATAAAAATGCTTCTCTTGAACTGAGCTGCGCCAGAGCGATCTCACGCCACAGCACCAAAACGGTACTTATGTTTTTAAATTTCGTAATAAAATGGACATAATCTGAAAACTGAGACTTTGTTTCATATCAATAGTAACAAAGCATGAAGATTATTGCGATTTATTGGATTGGAGGAGCGCTATCCGTTCATTCATCAACTGAAAACAGGATGACTAATCAATTCTTGGGATTTAAGAATCGATATGGGTTCGTAAAATGAGAAGCGATTTAAAATCGAGAAATCAGTATTTTTTTTTACCCAGCCCTACTAGTTATTATTTGACAACAACCGAGTAGATTATTTTCACAGTTGTTGTTAGTACGTCATAGGCCAAAAACATCTAGGAAAACGGACAATGCCAAGACAGCAGATGAAATATGAATGCATTCTCAAGTTTGTATTCATCCAGTTCAGTTAGAACATTTAATTAGCTCAGATAGTCATCAGCACATCCAGTCACGATAGCAGGATTGGTTCTGCATGAGACATGTTGTTCCACAGCAGCGCTTCAATGAGCTGAGGAATCCAGAGCATGCTGGGACATGGTTGAACAATTAAAGCATAAGACCATCCCACCTTGATCTTTCTTTGCGTCATGCTGTCAAGAAAACATCTGCTTAACACTGCAGAACTGGCTATGTGTCATGCAGAAGTTTGGATGGATTTGACAGCTCTTACACTTGCATACTTTATCACGTATTGTTGGTTTCTGTGAGAATGTAGGTACGTGATGACATTTGCTTTGGGTAAAGAGTAGTTTAAAGTGCTGTAAGTTTCAGCTGGTTTGTTAATTCTACCAGACTTTGGCTCTAAATTAGAACACCACCATCCCTTCAACCACATGGCCTCTCTACGAAACCCCTAGCCTGAAAGCACAAAATATGACAAAGAGCATTTCTGATTGGCCATAGGCTGTTTCAGGCACTTTGTCTTGTATCTCGAACGACTAAAGCACCCTAGTTACTAATAGAAAGATGTACTGTAAATTAAAGTGAAATGAACTGAAGTATACAAGAAGTATCTAAGTGCAAGTGTATAGCTTGTTTGTTTTAGGTCGTCTGTCTGGAGGAGAGTGTACTCTTTGTTTTAAGCGGGATAATCAGAGAGGAACAGAGCACTCTGCTGTTGTAAGTAACAGCGTGTCAAAGAACCTGTTTGTGCTGCTCTTCACTGCTGGGTTGCCTGTTGTCAATGGTATTTTAATAGGACACAAGTTGCAATGTGGTTTTGAATCATCTGAAACTCAATAGTGAGTGTGAACCTTTTTCACTTTACAGACATACGAAACTAAACCTTGAAAAAGGGAACTGCAGTTTTTTTTTTGTTAGTGTTGTCAACCATGATGTGGTTTATCTGAGAAGGTCTTCATGGCCTTTACTGAGCCAAAATCGCTCAGTAAAGAATTAACTTTTTTTCTCAAGAATTAACTAGACGCACCCTAGCAACAGCAAATGTAATTTGCAGCCAGGGCATCTAGCAGGCTTGCGAGCTTGAAAAACCAAACTCTAGTCAGGCCAATCACATCGTGTATAGAGTCAGTGGGCGGGCTTAACATAATGACGGCAGAGTTGTGGCGGTTCCGTGTGCTACTTAAAAACAAAGAAGCTGGCGAACAGCGGCCTTTTGAATTGGCTTTGGCCACGACTTTGAAAAGAACAAAGAACGGTACTGAAGTCATTCTTAAGAAAGGAAGATGTGTTCAGAGTTTTGCCAACTGGATAGAGCAAAAGTTTAATCTATCAACTAGCTCGGCTTCACCTTCTTCGTTGCTGTGGTTGGTTGTAGCGCTATCCTATTGCGTGCAGAGGGAATTTGAAAGACAACCGTTTATCCTGCCTCTCGGATTGAGCCCTGCCAATAGTGAGTTCTCAGACCCAACATCTTGATGTGGGTCTGGCTTGTCAGGCTAGAATTAACTAGTAATAAAGTGCCTGAATAATTTGTGTTAAAATAAAACATAAATGATGGTCCTTTTCAGAAAGAAAAATATTGCACTGTATATATATTTTTTTTTTTTTTCAGGTGTAGGAACCAAAAAATATTTAACTTAAAATCACTGCACTTTTCATTGTTTATTATAAGAAATTAAGAATATTCATTGCTTTTCTACTACCTCTTTTGAGTTTTAATCTCTTTTTCCCTTGATTTTAGAAAGAAGAAATTAAATGTTACTTGTTTTTGGCTTGACTACAGGTCCTGTCACATGTTAAGAATACATACGCACCAGCTACTGGCTGTCTGTCAGGGAAAATGCTTCGGTATTGTTTCCCTGTCTGTGTGTATTGTTTGTGTGTTTTGTATGCCTGGGTGTGCCTATATCTTTTATTCTTCATGTATGAGGTTCCCGATAACAATCTGGACTTTAGTACTTCCTCCTATCTGTCAGCAAGAGAGTGACTAACTACCTTGGCCCTGTTTGTTCTTCCCACCGTGGTCATTGATTTCAGAAATATCGTAATAGTGTGGTCATAAGAGCTTATGAAGTGTTATCTCAGCAGCTGGTTATAGACTTCAGGTTATCATATTATTTCTGAATTTTTGAGTCCTGCACTGGCAGAAAATAAGTTGCAATGAAGTTATTTAGGTTTAAGAGTTCAGACTGCTATATTACACTTATTGCATAAACCATCTGTCAAACAGTGCAACAGAGCTGTTCCCTCTCAAGGCATCGTGGGTAAGGCCAAAGGTTAGACAGGATGTGGAAACCCTGCACATTATCTACATCGTTACACTATTTTAGTCTCCAATCAAATCTAATCTTTAATTTCCTCTCTTAACCACTCAACAGAGTGGGAAACATTGTTCTGATCCCCTTTTTGCATGTTAGTTGACAACACGCATGCACGCATACAAGTTTACTCCTCAGCTTTTGTAAGATGTTTGTAGGTCAGTCTGATTAGTGGTGGTGGCTCAAGGAGAGGAGGTCATTGGGACAGAAGTGCAACCAATGGGATGACTCCAATTGCGAGGTGTTTGTTTTGATTGGACATGCCTTGACCTTCAGCTAACACCACATAATACCGTATCGACCAATCAGAGATGGGTTAAAAGAACAGACTGTGGCCTTGTCCAGTCAGGGTGCAGATTAAGCTGACTGATGGCCTTGTCTAATCAGAGGCAGAGCTGACCTTGCCTCTAATGTTCGTATTATGCACACTGAATCCTCGCATATGCTTTTGTAAATTTTATAGAAAGTGAATAAAATGGGTGTTTCTGCTTCTGGTATTGTAGTTGTCATTCATGCTCTCTCACTCCAAGTAATCTTCCGGCTGTCAGTAAAGGGTTAAAGCTTCAGGCACCGTGCTAGACAGATCCACACTACCTTATAAGGGCTAAAGAAAGAGAGGGAGAAATGGAGCACTGCAGAAAGATAGACAAAGTTTTTAGAGAGTGAAGGAAAAGGGGGACATGCAGACATCAAGATTGATTGCTTACAGCAGGAAGGGGAGAGAGAGTATTTTTCTCTTGTTTACGAGTTGTACAGCTGTTTGAGATTTTATTAATCTGCCAAGAAGCTTTCTCTGTGTGTGAGAGAGTGTTATGTACTTTATTGTGTTATTGTTGCAGACTCCCTGGTGCTTTTGCAAATGTGTATAGGGCCCATTTACACCTGGTCACTCAAAGGGATAGTTCACCCAAAAATGAAAATTCTGTCATTACTCACCCTCACGTCGTTCTAAACCTGTAAGATCTTCTGATGAAAGATGAAATCTGAGAGCTCTCTGACCCCTCCATAGACAGCAATTTAATTCACACTTTCTAGGTAAAGACATCGTTAAAGGGATAGTTCACCCTGAAATTAAAATGGTCATCTTTTACTCACCCTGCTGCTGTTGTCCTTGTCTATCTTTTTCGGACCTCGAAAGGAGAAATTTTGAAAAACGTCCTGCTCGCGCTCCTCCATATAATGGCAGTGAATGGCGACCAGGCTGGAACTTGGAACTACAAAAAGAATACAAAAGTATCACGTAATAATACAGTGAGACGTGCGCAATATATGGAAAGTGTTCAGGAGGCATAATATAAGGTTTTGTGAGAAAGAAACCGTATTGTTCAGTCAAAATACTGAGCTCGGCCGTTGCTCTTTGCGCGTTTCTGGGAGTGCGTGTGAGCTGTCAGTCAGCAGGTCCTTTCACACTGGACGCGATTTTGACGCGCAAATAATTTGCACAATGGTTTTATTTTTTCATCAGCTGTTTGTGTAATGAGTGCTTCCTCTTCAAATGCGAATGTGCTGCGTTTTAAAAAAAAATTGTTTTAACTCTAACAGCGACAGAAAAGGCTTCAACCAATCACATACAAGTAAACAAAGGTGACGAAATGTCCAGTTGATGTCACTAGCTATTCACTCAACATTAACCTTTGCCAGGTATTGCATTTCTCACGAGATTACAGCTGTAGTTGTAGGCGTTGCCCACTGTAGGCTACAGACAACAATAACCTTTTGAGTTAAAACTTGTTGATTTCAATTTTTTTTGTCCTAAACCTTGTGTCCGCGACTATGGAAAGTGAATGTGTTTCCGTCAGTACGACTGTGCACTTAAATGTTTACATTGTGACTGGAAACATAGCTGCTCCGGATTGATTGGTTCCCTGAAGTGTGTGGTTTGTCTCGTCAGATGCGGTGTCCCACGGGCATTCAAAAGTAAGTGCGGAACCGGCCATGATAAAGTTTTAACACCTGTACAAGATTAGCATACTCCCCTTCAGACTCTCTCTTCTTTTAAGACTGGGTGCCCCGAAAACCTTCTTTTTGGTCTTTTAAATAAAACGAAAAGCTCGTCTTCACTGGATGATGAAGTGCCCATGTTTACTCCGCTGTTGCCGCTGTTTTGGAATGTTGGAGCTCTGAAACGTCACGGGTGTCGCAAATTCGTGTCGCGTTTGATGTGAATTGTTTTAATGCGAACTATTCGCATGCAAAATTTTGCTTTTTCGCTTCGCTTTTTCATTCCGGTGTGAAAGGGCCTTTACTCTATGTTGTCATGACAACCAGTACACAACATTCACTTCAGGAGTTTTAGCTTATTATTAGTATTATTGAATTACTTCTTATCTACCTTATAGAAGAGACGAGAGTCGCGTTTGTTTCTATTGAGCCTTATTTCTCAAAATTGTGCGTGTGCTTATCCTGGGTGTCATGACAACAGTGCGATCAAAGGAAACTTATCTGTGAATATTAATATTATAATTAGTGCTGTGCAAATTATCGCATTAACGCAGGAAATACATTTTTTCAGTTTAACGCATTAAAAATATTTAACGCAATTAACGTTTTTATATCCATTTTTGCCTAGCGTTACGTTATATGATCATGATCACGCTTTTATTCATGTAAATGCTTTTAAACCATCTATGCGCGACAAGACATAAGAGAACGTGCTGTATGTCAGTGTCCTGTCTGTGTGGCTGCGTCACAATCTGCTCCATAGTTCGTTGTCAGGGCACTGATCAGGGAGTCGGCCACATTCATGTACGTTACACGATATACTGATTCACCACCTAAGACTCACACACACACTCGACGCACAGACAGACTCGCGTCAGTCTCGTGCACACATTGAGTTCTCTTTCGTTCTTGAACAAACAGTAACAACAACACAGAGAATGTTGTCTTAAATGAGTTAAGTAACGTCTTAAATGGACTTGTGAGAAAATGAGATGCACGTCAGATCCATGTAATGTTCGGCAGCGGCCGATCTTAAAGTGACAGCAGCACTACACTCTAAAACTGCTGGATTGCGATTGGGTTGTTTTAACCCAGTAAATGGGTTGTTTTAACCCAGCATTTTTTAGTGTGTAATGATGTCTGTCATTTTAATGTTCATCACAGAACAAAGGGAACAGAGAAAAGTGTAGCTTTAATGATGATTAATTTATATTTAATTTATTATTTATGCAGTTAAGAAAGGTGTTTGACTTTGATAACTATTATATTTCTGTGTATTCTAACAGGAAGGCCACAGGTAAATATAACATTTATTATAATGGATTTATGAAAGATTGTTTTAAGTTCACTTAAATTAAAAGTTGTTTTTAATGCCTAATAAATGTTGAAATCGGTAGCTTTCATTTATACTGTAATGTAATGTCATTAATGTTTCATAGAGACATTAGTATCAGTTATACTGGCCTTCATCCATAAAAGATGCCATTACAACACATATTTAAAATATGCTGTCTTTAAATTGTTTCTACATTTAATTTGGAGAGTAACTGAAATTAATACAATATCAAAATATTAACTACATAATATTAAAAACTTGCGATTAATTACAGAAAAAATGTGATCGTTCCATCGATTCCCAGCACTAATTATATAACTATAAGAAATCTTTCTTGAGCAGCAAATCAGCGTATTAGAATGATTTCTGAAGGATCATGTGACTGAAGTAATGATGCTGAAAATTCAGCTTTTCTATTTGATTTGATGTTTGTATGTGTTTGTTTATTGTCATGTTTTGGTATGGTTGTTATGCATGTTGTGTGAGAGAGAAAGCACGCAACTGTTTGTAGTTTAGTTGCTGACCCTCACATGATAAGTGATTTTAGCTGTACCATCACAGAGAACACACACACATACATATATTCTGTTTACTTTTAAAATTACTAGTCTCTCTCACTCCCTCTGGCTAATATTTGCCAGCAATGAGAGAGAGAAGGAGAGTGAGAGTGATAAGACTGTGTGTGTGCATGGGGATATCTAGAATGACATGGAGGGAGATAAGAAGACAGGACAACCCTTAAATTTTGTAATTCATGGGTTACTGTTGTTTGTAGTTATTATTGCTCATGCTTAAGCTTAGTGATTTGAACAAACTCCTAATCCTAAAATATTAAACTCTAGCAGGTTTACGTAATATATGTAATATGTAATACCTCCAGTCATATACTTTTCTAAGCAGTCAGATTGAAAATGGGCAAAGATGTGTGTATATAGACTACTGTTCAAAAGTTTGAGGTCAGTAAGAATGTAAAGAATTTAAATGTTTTTTAAAGAAGTCTCTAGGGCTGCAAGGCTGCATTTTATTTGAAAAATACAGCAAAAGCTGTAATATTGTGAAATATTATTATTTTATATTATAGTTTAAAAAAGCCGCATTCATGTTCAGCATCATTACGTTTCAGTGTCACATGATCCTTCAGAAATCATTCCAAAATTCTGATTTGGTGCTCAAGAAACATTTATTATTATAAATGTTGAAAACAGTTAATGCTCCTAATATTTTTGTGGAAATTGAGATGCATTTTTTTGATTTCTTTGAATGGAAAGTTAAAAAGAACTGGATTTATTTAAAATAGAAATCATTTAAACTTGTCTTTACTATCAGTTTTGATCAATTTAAAGGCATAGTATGTAGGTTTCACCACTAGAGGTCACTTTTTCAAAACAATAACAAAGCCATAGCTTGATGACGCCGTAAACAAACATGGAATCACATGAGTTGTCATCTTCACCCCCACAACCGATGAAAAGCTATTTTTTTAATGGATCGCAGGCTGAAGTAGCTAATGTATTAGTTTTATGAACATTACTGTGGAAGGAAGCAGGGCGGGGGGCCGAGAGCCTGGGACATTTTACGTTGCTGTTTTTATTATGCTTATATGCCAGTAGTGTTGCTATTTATTTATTAATCTATTTATTATTTATAAAAAAAAAATTATGATTAAAGTTATGTTTAACGTCCGAGCTCCTCCTTTCCTGAACTTGAACTTTGTTACAGTTATGTTTGATCACTTAAATTCACATTACTTTATTTCATTCTAATGAAATGGCCAAAGCAATCATACTAAATACGTTTTAGTGTGTTGAGAGTTATGTTATAACGTTATTCTGTGCGTTCACTCTGACGCTGCTATGAGACACTAGTTGCACATTGCAGTGAGCTAGATTTGTATTAGAATATCATATTATTAAAAGCTGGATTACTTGTGGTGTTAAATGATTTTATGAGTTAGCCACTTAACAAAAGTGTTGTGTCTGAGGTATGATGGTACAAACATGTTACTCACAGTCAATCAAGAAAACGAGATGCAAACAATAAGACTAACCATGTTGAGCTATATAAAAATATAATAGTTTTCTGTCGATAAAAGTATTCAAGCAGTTGTTCACCTGTCTAATAAAACACATGTTCAGTGTTTCCCACTGGATTTTGTGAAAACTGTGGTGGGTGGACCTCGGTCGCTCTAGGGGGTTTAGTGGGCATGCCCCCCCATAAGAGAATTCTGTACTTTTTAAAGTTAAATTCATCTGGTGCTTTGAGAGTAAAAAATTAAAAGCTCCAACCCATATTCCGTGTACAAATTGAACAAAGAAAACTTCTGTGCATTGACTTGTACATGATCTTTAAAGGGGACTTGCACCTCTTTTTAGTTGTGATATGGTGTCTCAGTCGACATTACATTACATATACATAATAATAATGTTATAATAATATTCCCATGACCGTAATAGCCATATATTGTAAAACAAATGCACTGAAAATTAAATGAAACTTTCATAATTAATTTTGTCCTAATTTTTATACATGCATGAGATAATCCTGTTCTTATTTTTTGACGCAAACTGCAGTCGAGCTTTTATTTTGGCGGATAGCAAGTCTCATTACAAATCTAGTGAAATGCTGTAATTGTCAACTATGCAAATGTGAAAATAATGTTTCCTGCTACATTCCCAAGCTCAGCACATGCACAGATGGAGTTGTCTGCATTCATTCACTGTGAAGCCCAATTTATACTTGTGTACGCCATAGCTAAGTCGTTGACTGTGTGTTGCACGCGTAGCCTACGACGTACCCTGACGTGTACCTCTCCAAAAATGTAACGCGTCAATTCTACGTGGACCGCAAGCGCTGTGGTTGGTCTGCCAGAACCGCTCCTTCAGGGGTACACATGCCCCCCCTGCATCAACGCGTAGCCCACGGCATAGAGGCTACGACGCAGGTCCGATGCAGAAGTATAAATAAGCCTTGAACCAGTATTGAGAATCGAGCCTGTGAACCTGTGCTGTCTTCCTACGATTCTGCACTTTGATGATGTAACGCCGCTTTGACTGTCGGTAAGAAGTCTGCTGTGGAGCTCGCTTCAGTGCAGGCTCGACAAAAGTGTGCATTTAGGGCACATACTGACCGCAAAGGGGGCACTCGCAAGCACCCTTCTGAAACTTAAAATGACAAATGGGACACCCTACGGTCTCATGGACTTAATGGACATGCTTACATGGCAGCCATTGTAAGTCCACAAGACTGAAAGTGCATATAAAGTGTGCCATTTGGGACCGGGCCATGGACACAAAGTCTTATCGCACTTTTGATTTTAGTTTGTTGGACAGCAATGCCGCTAAACACGACATTTTAAAGACGTTTTATGTTATTATAAGAAGTTTAAATATATTTTGGGGCCACACAGTCTAGTTAATGAATAGGAAGCACTGAAATCTATTTGTGCCGGTCAATGTTGATATTGTGGCTGGCCATCACAAATAAATCAACGTATGGGAAACACTGTAAGCGTCGATGGTGTTTCCATGGTTTGTACAGAAACATTGTTGGAATAATTTGAGATAATATAAATACACAAGTCAGCAAAATATCTAAAATTGTTTGTTTTTGGACATTTTAATCCAAAAATTCTTGCATCCTTGCTGAATAAAAGAATACTTTTTTAAAAATTATTATTATTATTACTGACCCCAAATTATAACGTTAGTGTATAATAAAACAGGATTAGTTTTTCTATCTTAAGTTGAAATGTTTTATATAATAATTACATTTTTATGGATTGTGATATTGACCTTGCGTTTGCCATGTAAATAACCCTGATGCTAACATGGCATCAAAAACTTAATAAACAAACAAATAATAACAGGACATTTAAAACAATCATTATGGCTAAGCCTCTGTTTTCATACAAGAAAAGTGGATTGTGACGCAAATACTATGATACTCATGGAAGTAGGGCTGGGTATCGTGATTGATACTTTTTAGGTACTGACCGAATGGCCTTAATACTATCGAGTATCGTAAAAGGTTCGATACCAAATTTTGATACCTAAGGGGTTAATCTTGTCAACGCCAGTGAGCCAATAAGCATGCAGCTTGATTGGCTGTGGTGGAAAAGACATTAGTTTATGGCGGTTACACCCAGGGACGCGGCTCGCACGTACTTCGCATATCAGCAAACTCAGCATATACTTTCCTCACAGACATGAGAAATAGGCCTATAGAAAGCTTGAAATATCTACGTTTAAACAAACTGATTCAAATTGAATACAAATACTTTGATTATGTAATCCAAATGAAAGGTGCATTTCCCTCTATAAGCGCGCACATTCACTACTGCAAAGATGAGTCAGCATCTTCAACTTCATCTTTGCAGTCAACACGGACTCAGAAAACACTAGTTTATTAATAAACAATTCAAATGAATGCGTCTGTGTTTTTTACATTTATAAACATTAGGCTACTTTTACCAGTGCTTTGCGGCAAGCTTTATGTGCGCTTGAGCGCGAGGCATATATTCCCCCCCCAGTACGACCCTATATATATATATATATATATTATTCTTTGAGTCTGTAAAAAAAAAAAAAAAAAGTCAACAAACGTAAAGAAAATAAAACCAAAGTTTTTTGAGGTAATCGATGTTAAAACAGAAAAATACATTTGGTATCGAAAAAAGTATCGTTCAGGAACCGGTATCGAAGTCAAAGTATCGTATTGGATATCGAAAATTTTTGCACGATACCCAGCCCTACATGCAAGTATCAGACTTAGTGTGACTATATTCCATCTCTTCTGAAGCCATACTGCAAAAATGCAACTGCAAATGAAATGTGAGAACAACGGTGGTGGGAAAGATTTTCAGTAAATAATGTCTTACATTTCAGCTCTGTTTCAAGTGGTTACGTAAAGTGATGACTTAGTAGTGCCCCCGCTTATGATTTAAGCGGTTAACGGAATAAATGTAAATTGACATCACTAGTGTGTGTGTGTGTGTAAAAACAAATTAATACGGGCTGAAACTGACATGAGGGTGAGTAAATGATGACACAACTTTCATTTCGGAGTAACTTATCCATTGATGATTCCAAAATGGATCAGCTTTGTATATTTTTAGAAATATTGCCCTCACCCATTAGTCTTTCCTTTTTCTGGTCCCCCCCCCTGGTTGCCAAGAGAGAATGAGTGGGTGTGTATTTTGGGGGGATAGTTGTTATAGCGATGAGGAGGTCTTCCTTGTATTTTGTTGTCATGGCAACTTTGTCCACTTGATATCCCCTACACGTGAGGTTGAAGCACCCCATCTCACAATACTTCACAGGCTCATGCATGCACTCATTTCTTTGAGTGCTCTCGCAACAAGTCCGTGTATTAAGCCGCCTTATCTGGGCATTGTACACACGCACACAGTGTTAAGTAATTTGCAAAGAGGTGTAAATCTGAATGCTTATGTGTGAATACGGTGGCATTTAACTTGAGCATGCATTGAGTATTGTGTTGCAGGTTAATTATTTAGAATGTGTTCAAACATGATGATACATTTTGGCATGTGAAAATCTGTGTTTGTTATAGAGCTATTGGTTATGAGCAGAACGTCTTAAGCCAGTTAGTTCACTAACAAGGGAGTGTGTATGTGACAAAGATTATTGCTAGTTTTACACCAAAGAGTTAATGGACTGATGGATTGTAACAGCGCCATGAGAAGAGAGGAGGAGGAGGGTGTGCAGACCTGCAGGGCTCCTGAGAGTCGTGCTAGTGCACTCAGCTGTGATCGTACACACATAATTGTAATCTCCTGAAACTGGTACAGCCTGTAGGACAGGCCTTTGACTGACCTTACTGAATATTTAACACGCCCACACAGTTACTGAAGGGCACATGTGAGATTTGGAGACTAAATTTGACCGTTAACATTGTCTGAGTCTGCAGCTCTCAGCGAGCATGGGAGAATTTGAACAGTCATTAACTCTCTCTCTGTCTTTCTCTCCACAGCTCCTCCCCCCAGCAGATTTAACCGGAGAGTGTCGGGTGAGTTCTGTTTGACGTCATTGCACTAATCATGTGGTTTAAAGTGTGTGTGTGTGTGAGTGTCAGATAAGTGTTCTGCCTTTCCGTCATTTCCCCTTTTGTTTGTTTTATAGTAATTATGTCGCCAGTATGCCCACTCATTCTGCCCATTTCAGTAGTGTTCCGGTAATAAAAAATTCCCTTCTTTCAACGTATAAATTCCTTTTGATGTTGGATTTTTAAAATCTCACGTCATTGTATGAAGGAATCTAGATATGTTACCTGTAAAGACATGTTTAATGCATTGAGAAGAAAACTTTTGAAATGTCAAGTTAAGCATTGTCCATTCCGTCATCACTGTAAATTAAACTCTTCTAGAGCCAAAAAGGGTTGTAGTGCCATACAAAATAAATATGCCAATAGTTAAGAGAACGAAATATTTATTTTTGTTTGTTTGTAACTTGTTCTCCTTTCCTGCCTTAAAGTACTGTGGTACACTACCGTTCAAAAGTTTGGAAGATTTTTTGTTTTTGAAAGACATTGTTCACCAAGGCTGAATTTATTTGATCAAAAATAGTTATGACTATTATTACAATTTAAAATAACTTTAACTATAGGATAAAATAACTTTCTATTTGAATTTTAAAATGTAATTTATTCCTGTGACGTCAAAGCAGAATTTTCAGCAGCCATCACTCCAGTCTTCTTTGTCCCATGATCCTTCAGAAATCATTCTAATATGCTGATTTGCTGCTCAAGAATAGGGTTGCAAAATTTCCAGAATTTTCTCTGAATTTTTTGGACACTTATGGATAATGTTGGACATTTTCTGACTCTTTTGGAAAGTGTCTGGAAATTTCCAGCCCCTTTGCAACCCTGCTCAAGAAAAAAAGAATGTTGAAAATGTTTTTGAAAAAACTGATGCATTTTTTCAGGAGTCTTTGATTTAAATAGAACGTTTATAAAACGGCATTTATTTGAAATGGGGAATCTTTTGTAATATTATATCTTTACTGTCTTGCTGAGTAAAGGCCCTGATATACTTCAAGCGAAATGGAAGAACGAACTGATGTGACGTCATTTCAGACAAAATCAGGCCAAATCGAACTTCGTTTGGAGTTCGTTTTGAGAGTTCGAAACAGCTTGCCAAAGCGAACTTTCCGGAAAAGTTGGCTACGGCTGGTAAACACCTTTGTACTACCATTGGTCCGTGGCGATTACGTAATAGACAGGTGTGCACGGAGGCTCCGCCTTCATTCATATCGAAATCTTTTTTGGTTAATTTCTCCTGTTCAGTCCGTCAAGTGAGCTGCTTTATAGTAGAAAATGAAGTTGTACTTCTGATGAAACGAGACACTGACACTTTTTCATGTTTAATACGGTAAAGCTGCTTGATTTTATTAATTTTATTTTTTATAAAGTGCTATAAAAATTTGATGTGACTACTAAAGTGCTGAATTGCAGAGCTTGTCAGATGATCAGATGCTTTTCTTATACTTTATTTAAATGCATTTTTAGAGATTTTTAGTGTGTTTATTTGTTATTGAGAGGAAAGCGTGCAGCACATATTTACATATTCATCTAAACGCCGCTCTCAGCAGTGTGGGCGGCATCAGATGTTCACTAACAGTATATCGCTTGTCATATATTTCAAACTTTGTTTTACTAAGCAAAGAACAAAAAAGAATTTGCCGTGAGTATATTGGGGCCTTAAATGTGTTCATTTATTTTTCTTTAAAAGACTGTCTGTCTTTGGAAAAACATTTGAACTGTAGTGTAGATTTGGCATAACTTTCTTTTAAAGCTACTTTTTATTGTAAATGGCCAAATACTTCATATTGGAAACAACAAGCTGTATTTAGCATTTTTGCACAGTACAAATGGGTACATTTTGGGTCTTTGGCATTGAAAAGTTTGCAAACCCCTTTTCAAGAGTTTTTGATTCCAATGTATGGGGCTTTGGTGAGTACTTCTGGCAAGTAATTAAATAGTCATTTGTTTTCATAGTATGCGCGGAGGCCTTTAACCCTGATGATGATGAGGAAGACTCTGAGCCGAGAGTTGTTCATCCAAAAACAGACGAGCAGCGTTGTAGATTACAAGAGGCCTGCAAGGACATTCTGCTGTTCAAGGCTCTTGATCAGGTACACACACACACACACACACACACACACACACACACAGATATGAGGGCTATTAAGCTGTAAACAGATGTCATCCAGGTTGTATGTGTGCAGGCCAGTCAGTCAGGTTTGGTTTGCTTGTGCGACTGATCACACGTGCCTTACTTAAACAGCCACTGTAGGTTCATAGTTGGAGGAAATGATTTAACATACTGTTACTTGAACTGATTAGTGTGATTTATTTTCTGCTGATGTCATGTAACGTATGCACACATAAACGTGATGTTGACTATAGTTTAGTTTTATATTAATTAACAGTGGTGGTTTCAAGGCAGTGAATTAAGACAACTTGGCAGAGAGAGGATTTATGCCAAAAGTAAAACCTTCTCTAAATTCACCTCTTAAAAAAATTTTGTAACAAAAAGTTGTCTTAAAAAATGACCATGATAGTTTTATGAAACAAGTACTAGATATTTAGCCTTTTTTAATGCATGTCAAAAGGTTGTTCTTGCACTCATTCCGCACAAAAATGTTTTTTTTTTAATGTTCATTTGCATGTGGGTATCTTTTGGTATAGAACTGCGTATCACTCTTTTGCCCCCCTTCTTCGTTCAGCATCTTGCACCATGAGTGCTGAGCTTTTAAGATGGCATGTCAAGATAAAAAAATAGTTCAAACATGTCAGGAGACCACCACACTTTGTTCCTTTCTGTTGCACTCTGTCTAGCTGTTATGTGAACCATCCGAGAACCTTTATTTTTAATTTTTTTAAAGTAGTTGTGCATAAATCGGTACTATATGATTCAGAACACAAACACATTTCCTTCATCAGACACTGTCTTTCTCTCTCTGGTACAGGAGCAGTTTTCAGAGGTGCTGGACGCCATGTTTGAGGTTCTTGTGCAGCCACAAGATCACGTCATTGATCAGGGAGATGATGGGGATAACTTTTATGTAATCGAGAGGCATGTATTTTAAAGTGTTTTTTTCTCTCCAAATATTACCTTTCATATAGTGTGTAATATTGCTGTTTTTGAATGAAAACGTCTGCACAGTTTCAAAGATCAAAGTGTACGAGTTATTGTCACCTAAAAGAAAGGAAAATTTATTCTGAACTGCCAAAATGAGTTGTCAGCAATTCCAGTCTCACTTCTGTTTACATACCCAGGGCCTGAATTTAGTTTTGGAAAATTGGGGGGGGATTCCTCCCTTAGGTGATTCTTATAGGGGGATTTATTTAATTCGAGGGGAGTTGTGGTTAGGGGCATTTTAGTTTTATTTTTTTTATTTATTTTTTTATTTTTTATTATTACATTTATCTCACCTAAATATTTGCTCACTCATTGTTTTTGTTTTTACAATAGTGCAATTTTGTTGCTCAAGAGTTTACACAAAACAAGGAAGCTTGATTTCAATCTTTGAATTAAATTGTGAAAAAAGTAACACAAATAAATACAATAGAATAAGGGTATACATCACATTTTTTGGGTAGGTCTAACACTAATATTCAGGTACAGAAATACTACAGAAACTAAATAAAGTAATCAAATGTAAAATAACACTGGATAATATGTACATAGGCTACTAATCCTGATTCCTTGCAATTACAGCTCTATTGTCAAGTCTGTTATCGCCGCCTGCTGCACGCTTTTCGCACAAAGATTTTATAATCTGTGTGGATTAATTAATTTACTCATACAACCTAAATGCTAAAGTGAATAAATGTATGTGAGAATTCCCCACATTATAAGTGAAAACTGTGGGAATGATTCAAATTATATTAATTTATAAAAATGTATTTGCATTACATACTGTATGCACAGTGCATTACATGTTTAAAACGAAAAGCTAAATGTAATGTCCAGTAAGTTTTGATGAAAACGGCTGAGCTCTGTCTGTGGACATGCGCACACACTTTTTGAAGTAAACAGCAACATTACTGCTGTTAGGAGAGTTTATTTAAAATGGCAACATTTGCATTATTTTGAATTTATAACACCTGCATATATGAATTTTACAGTACTATTATATTATTACAGTAATGTAAGATCTATGTCTTGGTGAAAAGCCTCTCAACCACTTGAAGCTGCACTTGACATGGCAACCTGGCCATGTAAATCTCTAAATATGGTTATATCCTCCTTTTGAACTGGACTTTTCACTTCTGCAAAGTATGTCAATTATTTTCATTAGTGATGTTGAGTAATTACAGCAGCCCTAATCTTGTTGAGACTCAATTTGTGATTCTTTTGAAAAAAAAAAAAAAGCTGTTCATTCCTATTCATTGTTTATCTAAAACCATAGTAATGTTCCTCATTTTGAATGTCCCCAACGGTCAGAATAAAGTGTAGCAACAATATAATTGCCACCTTAGCACTAACTGAATGTATGTTTTTGTGTACTTGCAGGGGTGTGTATGATATTGTGGTAAAGAAGGATGGTGTGGGCTGCTGTGTGGGTCATTATGATAATAAGGGCAGTTTCGGAGAACTGGCCCTCATGTACAACACTCCACGTGCTGCAACCATCATTGCTACAGAGAAGGGAGCCCTCTGGGGACTGGTGAGTGTGTGTGTGTGAGAGAGCAAGTGAACTGACAGCGTACCTGGTTGACAAAGTGCTCTACAACAGCACCACTTTGTGGTTGAAACACTCAATGACTGCTGCTTCACTTTCACAGTGCTTTCGTAAGTGTGACAGATACTAATACAACCGAGTTTTCAGCTGAATGATATGTCTGTTTCAGGATCGGGCAACTTTCCGTAGACTCGTAGTGAAGAATAATGCAAAGAAGAGAAGGATGTATGAAATCTTCATTGAGTCTGTTCCACTGCTCAAATCACTAGAGGTAAAAACATTTATTCTATTACCAAACATGTTGTTTAGTGGTGACAGTATCAGGGTTGCATGGCTGAAGTGAACATTAAAAAAAGCTTTAGGAGGAAGAGAAGAACATTGTTACATTCTTAGACCAGCAATGAAATGATGAATACTTACTTACAGAAATCTTTCTGTTTCATAGCTATCTGAGAGGATGAAGATTGTTGATGTGCTGGGTGTAAAATCATTTCACGATGGCGAGAGGATCATTATGCAGGTGAGTGTAGAAATATCATTGGACAACAACAGTCTTTACAATAAGTAGCATTCATTTTAAAAACTACACCTTTCAAGGAAAACAGTTCATTAAAAGAAGTTTGTGAGGTTTTAGATGCAAAACAATAGATGTGCTATTTGAAATTCTGGTTGTCAAATGTTCATTGTTAATGCGATGACCTCCATCTGTTGCCAGGACACCTGTATCTAAATAACTTCAGTTTAACTCCATACAGTAAACTCACACAAAGCAATATATACTACAGCAAATCTAATCTGAATGATTGTTCATATCATCACCAAATGTAAACTACCACCCAGCTCTAAACTGCTAAATGGACTATTAGGCATATAAATGTTTTCATTATGAAAATGATGAAGTCATATTAACACTAGGAATTTCTGTAAAGCTGCTATGAAACAATATGTGTATATTGTGAAAAGAAACTGACTTCAAGAGTCTGCTAAAAATCATGTTGGGACCAGATAAGATGCCATAATCATTTGTTTCCAAATGCCACTTAGTCATATATTTGGTAATCTAAAGGCATCTTTACACAGCTGAGTTAAGGCTGATCTAAAGTGGCTCTGTGTCTGCTCTAAATTCTGTGTAAAGACGCAATGCTGCATAAAAGGAGACTTTAAATACACCGTGTCACACCCACCTCAACCTCAGCCAGGCAAAACATAGGAATAGCTCCATATTGTTTTAGGCAAATAAAAAAATGTCTACTATTTAAAGTAAAAAAGTCTTGTACACGCATTGTGAAGCAAACCATGTGTAAACCATCGTGTGTAATCAATTGGCGTTCCCCGTTTGTAATCTTCCTTTGAAGAGATTGGCAGATCAACGTGCTGCTATGTTTCTCTCAGATACGGTATGCTTAACCCATTCGGCGTCACTGTGTGCATTGTTATATTCAATTCCAAAAATCATCTTATTGAGAACATATTTCACGACGGTCAGGTGACATCTGTTGTACAGCCTGAAACGCTAACTTGAGTATCATTGTTCATTTGTTGTGCCTGCTCCAAAGTGACTTTCTGGCTTTTTGGAAAAACTTTTTTGATCACCCTTTTAATCCTGTGGTGATCTACCAGGTGTAATAATTCATAATTTCTTAATAGCATTTGTTCCAGCTGGCATAATTTTATTAAAGCTGCACTATGTAACTTTCTTGTGCTCAAAATGTATATAATGAGCGAGTACATCATGAATCCAGTTTCCAAATCATGTTTTTGTCTTATCCTGAATCACTGTGGTACACCTATAATAAGTGTTTATATTCGGACTATTTTAGTCCGGTTCGGGTCACACCGATGCGGAGGAGCACAGTACCTGTGTGACTCGTCATAGACCTAGAGAGAAGTAGCTCCGGCTACAATGTTCTTCCACAAGATGCATGCCGTTCTGTTTATTAACCACTAGAGAGCCAAAAGTTACATAGTGTTTCTTTAAATTAGATTTTGTTTCTGTGCCACGTTTGCTGTGTAAAGATGCCTTAATGCTGCTGTACATTTACCTCTATTCATGACACATTTGTCATTTTGAGTCAATGGGCTTTGCCATAATATCCTCTGTTCAGCTGTCACACACCACTCGAGTAGCTACAGCATGTCTGAAAGAACACACACACACACACAGAGCATGTGTAATTATAGCACTATAATAATAGAGCGGAACTGAAGATCAGGACTCTGACTGATGCTATTGTATCATTAATCATTATTATTATTATGGGCTGCTCTATTACCAGGGTGATAAGGCTGATTGCTTTTACATTGTGGAGTCTGGAGATGTGAAGATTATGATGAAGAGTAAAGTGAGTTCCTTTATCTTTTTTCCCTCTGTCTCTTTCATTCTGTTATATTATACTGTGCCAAGTTTGTAAAAAACAAAAAAATGTTTTTATGTTAATGCAGACATCATTCATAGATTGATTGCCCCTAAAGTTTGAGCATCCTGACTAGCTGTTGACTTCTGCTTAAAGGGATAGTTCACCCAAAAATGACAATTGTCATCATTTACTCACCCTGAAGTTGTTCCAAACCTGTAATTTCTTTGTTCTGATGAACACAAAAGAAGATATTTTGAAGAATATGCGTAACCAAACAGTTGATGAACCCAAAAAACACCATGGAACTCAATGATGCCTCACGACTGTTTGGTTACCCATATTTTCTTCAAAATATCTTTTGTGTTCAGCAGAAGAAAGAAATTCATAAAGGTTTGGAAAAGCTTGAGGGTAATGATGACCAAATATTAATTTTTGGGTGAACTATCCCTTTAACCTATGGCTTAGGTTTGGGGCGGGACTTAAACTATTTGTTTGTCCAACCAATTTTTTTTTTTAATTCTTCTTGATGTTAGCAACGTATAAACATTCTTCAATTTGAATTTTCCCTCACCGTAATGCCCACATTTAATTTTTAAATAGTTCTTTCAATGTTTTTCTGTGTCTCCCAGACGAAAGCAGACAGACAGGATAACGCTGAGGTCGAGATCGCTCGCTGCAGTAGAGGGCAGTATTTCGGGGAACTTGCTCTCGTCACTAATAAACCACGTGCTGCCTCAGCCTATGCTATAGGAGACATCAAATGCTTGGGTAAGTGTCTCTTGTGGGCGTCTGACTTATATTTTTGGATTGAAATAAAATGTGTGCCAAGTGCTCCAATAACTTCTCACGACTGATATTTATGTATTTCAGTGATTGATGTACAAGCCTTCGAGCGCTTGCTGGGACCCTGCAAGGAGATCATGAAGAGGAATATCGCCCATTATGAGGAGCAGTTGGTGGCTCTGTTTGGATCCAGCGTGGACCTGAGGGACTGAGACAGACTGGCCGTGCCTTACACACACACACACACACACACACACACACACACACACACACACACACACGACACACACGACACATAGGTTATACACTCCCAAAACATTTTGTAGGCACACATTCCTTTTTATGTGCACTCATACTCCAGCCAACATGCTCACACTTTCAAATCATACCTCACATACACACACGCCTGTTATTGCGTCAGCTGTTCAGTACAAAATAAAAGCATTACCAGCTCAACTGCTGTGACCCTGAACTAACCACAGCCTGGAGAGGACATATGCGCACGCGCACACACACACACATTCACTTACACCAAAAATTCCCAGCCAAGGACCCATCCTTTCTCATGGTCACTTACAGTCACAACAAAGAAAAGCGAAAAAGAGACCAGATAAAAGAATCTATGTTTAAACAAGAAAAGAAGTTGATATCTTTCAATAAAAAAAATGCAAAAAAGCGCAAAAATTTAATGTTTTAGAGCATTTTATGACGATGCAAAGCTTTGATAAACTTGTTTAAATATGACCTGTTTCTTTCCCTGCTGTTGGTGCATAAAAGTTTTTGCTGGTGGTATCCACAGTGACTGATTTTTCTCACTCCACATTGTATTGATTGATTAATGTATTACTATTATTATTATTACATATTTTTGTTGAAGGGTTGACTTGCTGTTACACCGCCCCCTAATTGGAGGATGCGAGGCCGAATCTAGTGCGAATTTTTTCCCTTTAGTCTTTCTGAATGAGTCGTCCTGAAAAATAAATAAAGCAGACATTTTGGTAACCTGCTGAGACTCTTATGTTGCGAATGTTTGTTTGTTTGTGTGTGTGTGTTGGACGGTGCGGTCTGTAATTACAGGAACAGTGCCATTTAAATGTCAGGAATCAGTTTTGTTTGTAATCTTGATTGGAGACACCATACAAGTGTTTTAGAATGGAGTGTTATTTTTTCTTTAGGGCGTTAGTTGGCTATTGTTAGTTTATCACCATTGAGGGTTGGCTAGTTTCGGCATTTACAGATTGTACTTTTAATAAACTTTGGATAAATCAGGGTGTCTACTTTTATTTGGGGATTCTTTTTTCCTTGGGGAGAGGGTGTTCTGAAACAATACCTTACATGGACTACATTAAAAGAGTTCATGGAAATGTGCCTTTATTGATTATCATTTACTCTTCCCAACAATTAACTGAGAGAAAAATATTAGATTGTTATTTTATTGTTTGAATTTTTTTTCTCTAGTTTTTCACAGGTTACTTGTGACTGGAAACAGACTGGTTTGTGTCTTCTCAAAGCTCTGAGACACTTGCCTGGCATTTTCCTGCTCTTTTCTTAGCAAAATTCAGGAAATGAAAGAGTCCAAGAAAGTCCATTCTTTCTGAATTTCTGTATTATTTTTGCTCTATGTTCAAACTTAAAAATGATTGGGTAATTCTCTTGTACCATTTTGTGCAAAGAAATGTGCAATTCTCTCCCAAGTGGGTTCCATTGTACTCAGCATTAGTCTGAGAATGATTGACTAGGCCATGTAACACTTGGACCCCCAGTTTCACAAGACAGACCCAGACTAAAATGCAAGCTGTTTAAATCTTAAATTAAGTCATTGCCATTGTTTTGTCAAAAGATGCATACCAGGAATGTGTTTTTTTTATAAGGTATGTTTATAAATGTTACTTAAATCTCTGAGTGTATAGCAAGTGTCCCACAACAAGGGCACTGCTAACTTGCATAATTTCTAACATTTTTTGCAACAAATGTAGTCATTTCCATGCCATATCTGCATAATTCAGTACTAGAGCTGCACTGCCAGGGTGCCTGACACAAGGTTTGACCTCCAGCCAGTGTCTGTCCAGCTGTTTGGTTTCCCATGGAGTACACAGACTCTTGTCAGGGTGGGTAGCATAGTTTAAATAGCACTTACACACAACTGCCTATATCAGTATTTGCTGAGAAAAGCCCCTTTTAAAAAAAGAATGTAAACATCACGAAAGTGGCTTCAGAGGTCAACATATTTAGTTTTACTAGACCAAAGCCTGTCACTGCTCTACAGTTCACAGCAGTCCATTTTGCAATTGGGTCTGATGACGATTTATTTGTTCTTGTATTCTGCATGTGATATTTTTAATTGTTGGTTTGTTAGACTTGGGGTGTTACACAACATCTGAGCACAAGTTAAAACTCTTCTAAAAGCTTATTGTGTCATTTCAATCTTAAACTTTTTAAATTTGTAATAAAAATAAGCATTATGTAGCTATGCAGGACCGTGCACAGACCTTCTGAGGGGCATGTGCTGAAACTGAAAAAGGGCACCCCAAGGGCAACTGCATGTCTGTTCACCTACCCCTAACACTTTATTATTAAACACACGTTAGAGAGTTTATTTCCACTTTAACATTTTCTTAATTTTCATTGCTGCTGAACTTCAGTTCATTCAGTCAAGATAGAGGGAGCAGAGTTATGAGGTTTACTGGCAGTTTGAGGGCCCAACAAGATTTAGTCACAAAGACGTAAAGGGTGACCAGTAGCATTGACTTGTAGAAGAAGAAGGAAAAAAAGGGCACTTCACAGTGTAAGGAAAAAAGGGCATGTGCTCTGCACAGGTTGAGCCCTACCTGTGCACGTGCCTGTAGCTGTGTATACATGTAGCCTATGTAGGCCTACATAAATGTGTATTTAAGTGGTGCCCTGTTTACCAAGTAGACAATAGTATCAATGAAGAGGAAAACAATGTGAAGTAATCAAATTAATTATCACTTTTGAGTATAATACTATGTGTCATTATCAGTCAAATTGTAGGTCGTTTAATTAGGCACTCGGGTTCGGTCTAGGCAATCGAACCAAGTGTGAAAGCACCATAAGAGTGCTAAATTTGATCATTCAGTCATTTTTAAAGACCAAGGGGAAATTGTTGTCCTGGTAAAACCTCAAAACAAACATCCATAAAACGATGACATGCATGGTGTAAGAGAAATTCACTAAAATAAAATATAATGTCCTCGTCCTCGCACCCAGGAGAGTATGATAAATAAAACAAACACGTGGTATAATCTTCCAGAATGTACAAGGTTATGTAGGCCTACTCATACAGTGTAAGAACGGACATGTCCAATAGGTGGCAGTAAATCGACTCGTGCCGCCTGTTTCATCTGCTCCACCAGAAGAAGAGGGAGATTCCAAAGACAGCTTGATGTGACAGCGATACAGTTTTCAGCATGTAGGTATCATAGATAAGAACTCGTGTGAACTAAATCCAAAATAAATTGCATGTGCTTCTCACAAGCAGTCGAACGGGAGTCGCAACCGCTTGCTGTGTTTGTTCATCTGTTCACTTCTCTGACTTGCTGTCGTGTTGTGTTCTTGACTGTTGCGGCATACTGTTAATGTTGCTTTAAAGAACATTAGCTAAGCTAAGCTTTTAGCAATTCATTTTATAAACACAATAAAATAGCACATAAGTTCTTGCTATATTTAAAAAATGTCGAATCAAACTCCTCAATTCCTGTCAGAGCGTCGCATGGCATTTGACGAATGAATGACTCGCACGTTGGAGATTTAGGGTGGATTCAGGTACATTTGGGACACTTTTTTTTTTTTTTTTTTTTTTTGCCATTGAGACGACTGGGAATTTTTTTTATTATTATCCTGAATTCACCCCTACTTGAGACAGGAATAGTGTTTCTATCAAGCTGGTGCAACAAATGCACCATGAGGTTCAGCTTAAAACCAGAGATAAATTTGAAAGTAAACCAGACAAAAAATGACATGAAATCCCATGGACATGTTAAATGACTTTAAATAGCTTTACTGCGTCTCTCTCTATATTAGGGCCTGCGAACATTTATAGCACAACCCTTTCAAAAACCCACACACTTCACATCAGCATTTCACACTTGGCTTGGTAAAGTAAAAAACGCTGTTGAAAGCCATTTCCTTTTAGTACTGCTCTAGAACCAGCCTCTTCACACTAAAACCACAGTAATTAATACAAAAGGAACTAGCTAAACTGACTCCAGGCCAGTGTTAATGGGAGTTTACAGAGGAATTGATATTTTAAGCTGCTTGTTTCCTGATTTTAACCCTCTGTTGCATGAGAGACCGTTTTGAAACATTAACTGGCAGTTCTGTCTCTGAGCGCCGCAGGTGAGGTTGGCTATTTTATTCACAAATTATTGTTTATATTTGGTAAGATTTTCTCATTTTTAAGTGAAAAAAGAGGTTTATGTTGTCATGAACCTGAGTTTGCATCATTTAGTCCATCGATGGTTCTGTCTTAAACTTTAGCAAAGAAACTATTACTATCATTCATTTACGTTTATGCATTTAACAGTTGCTTTTATCCAAAGCGACTTACAAAAGAGGAACAAAGCAATTAGTCAAAGAGCCAGCCATATTCGTAATATGGCCATGCTTATTAGAAAACTAGATTAGAAAGCAAGCTAGGGAAGAGAACATTTTTATGTTCAGAATTAAAGTGTCTTAACTAGTGATAAATCATATTGGCTGATATTTTGGGGATTATCAGCTTTGGTCACAAACTATGCCATTTGTGAACTAATCTATCAACATTCTTGTGAATTACAATTTTTGTCAAATGTATATATTTTTTTATTTCAGCAGTTTTTTTTTTTTTTTTGTGCTTATCATTTGCAGTCATGAACTGCTATATATCAGAATTATATCGACCGTTGCCCATCCAGCTCTTTTGCTGCATTGAAAATGTCATGTCATAGATGGCTACTAGATTTAAAGGGATAGTTCACCCAAAAATAAAAATTGTCATCATTTACTCACCCTCATGTTGTTCCAAACCTGGGTGACGTTCTTTCTCCTGTGGAAAGAAGATATTTTGAAAAATGTCTCAAATGTCCCCCTCTCATTTTTGGGTGATCCATTGACTTCCATTCAAGCAGAAATGCAAGCAAACACGAAGAAGTTTGTACCAAAGTTAGTTAGTGAATTTGGTGAACTCTGACCTGAAAATTCACAAAACTCAGAGACATGCTGACAATGTGTCTAAACTGAACTTGAACGCAAATGTTGAAAGCTAATTTTTGTGTCTTCAGTCGTATTCTTTTCTAAACTACAGTTCACATAAGCATGAAGTTCATGTGGTGTAACAGAGGAATCACACATTCAGGCAAACCCAAAAGCCACGTCGAGACCACAGCTTCCTCTGCTATTTTAATTTTAGCAGATAAAAAAATGTTTTTGCTTGTTTGTTGCTTCAGTGCTGTGAATTACTTACAATTTATCAATCTAGCTTTTGCCTGCATGTGAAAATGACATGATGGTGATGAAAACTGTTGAGCGTTGAAAACAACTGACAACTGTTGCAGCGAGTTGAATACTCCACTGCATGCCTCTTAATATTTGGATGTAAAGTCCCTTTAAAAGGAAAAGTCATTTTCTCACTCACATTGTTCCAAACCTGTATGAAGTTTCTTCTGTGGAACACATAAGAAGATATTTTGAACTGAACTGTTTTTGTCTGTACAATGAAAGTCAATGGGGTCCTTTTTTTTTTTTTTTTAATAATTCAAAATATAGTTTTTCAACAGAAGAAAAAAAGTCATACAGGTTTGGAACAACATGAGGATTACTAAACAAACTATGTTTTAATAAAGAAGAACGTTAAACTGCGGAAGAACTCCTGAGCACTTTCTGACCCCCGTGTCCTTGGCGTGTGTGCAGGTGCGATGGCGACGTGAGCTGCGCAGTAGTTCGAAACGAACCTCTTCATGAGCGCTGGGACTTAGTGGAGGCGTGCGCTGAATTACTCAATGCCCAATGGCAGCGCAGCATGGGGGCGCGAATTCACTCGCTCCGCCAGTCGAGCCACAGCTATCCTGTGTGTCTCCTGCTGCTAAAGGGCGAGAGGCGGAGTCAAGACGAGAAGCTAATAGGCCACGCCCGCTTGTCCCGCGTTCTGGGGAGCCGTAGTTTGTTTGTGGAGTCGGTGGTAGTGTGCAGCACGCTGCGAGGGAAGGGATATGGCCGTATCCTGATGGAGGCCGTTGAACGGTATGCCAAAGGACGGGGCTGCACACGATTGTGCCTAACCACCCACGATAAGCAACACTTCTACGCCCATCTGGGGTTTGTGCTGTCCAGACCTGTCCAAAGTGTCGGGACGCTGGCCTCCTTCATGCCTATGGAGGTGCTGCACAAGTTCTGTAGAAGCACTGAGAACGAGGAAGATGAGAGGAAGAGTGATGTTGAGTTATTTAACAATCCTGCACCTTCCATTTTACCACCTCCTCCTCTACCAACACCACCACCACCTCCTCCTCTACCCTCCTGTCCTCCTCCTCCGCCCCCTATTTCTGCTCCTCCACCTCCTCCATCTTGTCCTCCAACATCCTGGTCTCCAGTAAGTCAGACTTTGGAGCAAACGCCATACACAGACAACAGAGGGCTGTCCATCTTCTGGATGCACAAGGACATCTGAAAGTCATGCTACACTCCTTCAGTCTGTAATTATTCAGGGATACACAAACACAGTGTTTACAAGTTCAAGGAGGATCACTGAACCGTATTGACTGGAAATACTGTGACAATCTAAATGTGCCTTAATCAGAGTTTACTTTGTTTTAACTGTTATTTATTTAGTTTTTATATATAAAAAAAAATGATTGAAAGGCAAATCTTTTAACACAACCCTCTAAAATGAATGTATTTGCTGAGATTTTCTGTTGGGTTTTATCAAAAATAAAAGCATTCTATAACTTTAAGCTTTGTGGTTGTCATTTAATAGGATCACATTTGAGGTTGGGTTCACACTACTGTTCAAACATTGGGTCAGGAAGATATTTAAATGTTTTTGAATGATGTCTCTTATGCTTACTCCAAAATACAGTAAAACAGTAATATTGTGAAATATTTTTACAATTTAAAATAAGTGTTTTCTATTGTAATATGTTTTTAAATGTAATTTATTCCAGTGATGGTAAAGCTGAATTTTCAGCATCCTTACTCCAGTCTTCAGTGTCACATGATCCTTCAGAAATCGTTATAATGTGATGATTTTAAACATTCATTATCAATGTTGAAAACAGTTGTGGTGCTCAATATTTTTGTGGAAATCATGATAATTCTTTTCGGATTCATTTTTAAACGCAAAAGCTTTGTAACATTGTACATGTCTTTACTGCTACTTTTGATCAATTTAATGCACTCTTGCGCATTTTTACCTGTATTAGATTTAGATTTTAAATGGTCTTGCAGTGCACCAAATTATTTTTTTTAAAGATGCACTATGAAAATGTTTCTTGGTAACAATTAACAGAACATCAATTATTGAGGGAATTTTTTTTCAAAACTCAGATGGTGACAGAGAAGCCAAAATTTTGTAGTGCATCACTACAGTACATAACTTCCATGTAATATCTCAATGAGCTCATAAAAGTATAGGACCTCAAAACACTGGATATAGAAGTTTATTTCTTATTATTTTCTAATTTATTTCTTTATTTCTAAACTAAGCACATAATTTTAATAGACTCATTTCTAAATGATTTTCTGCAAGGTATGTCACTTGATATGAATGACACTAATTGTGTCTATTTCATAGGCATGCATTTGAGATCTTCCATTCCACATCCCATCCTCACCTTAGTCCTGTCAGCCATTTTGTCTTCCAGCAACCCTGTTCAGAATATGGTTCAGGGGGAGGAGTCTGTCATCGGGAGGCGTGGCTTTTCAGTGATCTGGAATATGCCTACAGCTCGGTGTCAGCGTCGATACGGAGTCTCCCTGCCGCTGGGCCAGTACAACATTATACATAACTCACAGCAGAGATTTCAGGGTCAAAATATGAGCATATTTTATCAGCGCCGTCTGGGCCTCTACCCCTACATCAACCGACAGGGGTCAAAAGTCAATGGTGGCCTGCCTCAACAAGGATCCCTAAAGGCTCATCTCTCATTGGCTGAGGCGCAGATCAGTGACGTGTTGAGGCAAGAGTTCAGCGGATTAGCTGTGTTAGATTGGGAGGCGTGGCAGCCCATATGGATGTGGAACTTCGGGACCAGAATTGTATATCGGAAATGTTCTAAAAAGCTGGTTAGGTGGGAACATCCAGATATGTCTGAGGAGGAAGTGAAATCCGAGGCGAAGGCGGAGTTTGAATTGGCAGCAAGAGCGTTTATGGAAAAGACTCTATGCCTTGGTGTTCGCCTCTACCCAGAGGGGTTATGGGGGTTTTATGGGTTTCCCGGTTGCTATAACAATCACGGCCAAGGACAGAGTGGCTACACGGGGCAGTGCCACAATGGCACAGAGATTTTGAATGATAGACTGGCGTTTCTATGGCAACACTCCACCGCCCTGTATCCCAGCATTTATTTGTGGCGTAAGCTGGCAGAACACACACATGCTCAGCTAATGGTAAGACATCGCGTACTTGAGGCCCTCAGAGTGGCATCCCAGCATTCACCTGGCACTGAGGCACTTCCTGTTTTTCCCTATGCCAGAGTGGCGTTCACACACACATTGACGTTCCTGAATCAGGTACCTACACAAGAACACTCTGACCCTTTCAACATGGTGTTTCACATTGTAAAGGTCAGAGCTCTGAGCTCCAGTCTTATCATGTATTAATGGGCTCTTCACCTCCACCCAGAATAGACACTGGAAGAGGAGGGGTTTAGTTTCATTACATATTAGCATGATTTTTTGTTACTGTGACTGTAACTAACCTCCATACTCAAGGGGGCGATAGATTCAATTAAAGTTCATTTTTAAGAAACATTATTTTATTAACATTATTTTGTTAAATATACCCTTTAGTAAATTTCACAATGAATATCCAATTTTCATACTGTACATTATAATGTTGTGATAGCTAAATTAATTTTAGTTTTCAGTGTTTTTTTATTTATAACAAATATTATAGAGTTCTTATATAAGACATTTATAGGTTATTGGCAATATGAAAATAATTCAGAAATGGTCAGAATATAATATTGGTGAGTCCCTATTTCTGACGAGTGTTATTGTATTATTTATATTCTATTAGTTTTATTCATATTCACGGTTAGCTTTTATTTGTATATTTTCACTTTTCCTTTTAATCTTAGCTTACATTATAGTAATTGTGATTTTTATTAATTTATATTTCTCACTGTAAAAAATATTGTTGGTTTAACTTAAAAAGTAAGTTAATTGGTTGTCTTAATTTTGAGTTCATTGAAATAAAAAAATTGAGTTGGTTGTACAACAAGATTGGTTTAATAAATATAAACTCAGAATATTATGTTATCTGAACCCCAATAATTATCTAAGTTGATTTGACGATAAAAAGTTGTGATAACAAATCATGAAAATAATTAAATAGTTTTATTTTTATTTCAGGGTTTACTTTAGTTTTTATTAATTTTTGCACTAGTTCTTCCATCTTATCCCCTTCCATCTTATGCTTTATTTCAGTTTAGAGATTGCTTATTTCTCTTAACTTATTTAGTTGCCATGCAAGCATCTAATTTTCATTTGGTTTAAGTTTTCATCGAATTAATATTTTATTTTATTAAACAGAAATGTCTTTAAATAGTTGTGGTTAACATGAACAACACTTGCGCTGACCTGCATATGTTCCTAGAGTATTTTTCAAGCCTAAGAGTGTCTTAATTCTTCAGGCTGATCTGACTTTAAGAACTATGTATTGTGTGTATCTTTTCAGACGGATTTGGAGCACACACTAGGTGAGAGCGCTGCTTTAGGTGCCGCTGGAGTTGTGTTATGGGGCGATCTGAGTTTCGCCAAGTCCAAGGTCAGTAGGCCTTAAACCTGTGTGTGACAGTTTATAGTCTGGATTTACCTTTGTGTGATAACTTAATGATATAATTTCTGTTGTATAAATACAAACACACTCAGTACACAAACTGAACATTTATAATATTCTATATTAGACTTGGCACATGCCTCATCATTACTCATTGCTGAAGCTGTTATGATATACCTTCCTGTCTTTCTCCAGCGGCAGTGCGCCCTGTTGCGTGATTACCTAGGCTCAGTATTAGGAGAGTATGTCACCGCCCTGCAGGCCAGTGTGAGCAACTGCAGCAAAAGAATGTGTAACGCCCAGGGACGCTGCTCTCGACTGGACCCTCACTCAGGTTACATGATTCCTCTACATGGTACCCACGAGGCTCTTCCTCTCAGTGACATGAGGTCAAAGTTCAAGTGTGTGTGTTATAAAGGATGGAGAGGAGAACAATGTGAGCAAAGAATTTCCTAAGTACAGTGTGCTGTTCTGATTTCCCCTATATTATAAACCACTAACTCAATAATAGTGATTTGAATAGATGCTTTTGATTCATCCAACCACAATAAAGGCAAATATAGTAAAGTCAATGTGAAGCACTGTTTGCAACCAGTTTCATTTCTGTAATGTGACATTTATGAGTTAAACGGGATAGTCAATTAAATGAAAAGAAGAAATCAGGAATTGCTTGGATGGTGAAAAATGGGTGTTATGTACCAGAATGGAGTCAGACTTTAATCTTTGCAAAACAGTGACTAAATAGCTATTTATTAACATTATCCATTTGAGTGTAACAGTTCTGAAAGTATTTTTCCCCATTCATTTTACATGTACGGAATTTTAATCAATTACTGTATGTCATTCGCTGCACTCCATGGGAGTGGGTGGGCACTACAAAGTTATTTTGCCATGATTTGCTTGTTTCAATTCTCTGATTGGTGGAAATTTCATTGCAGACTTATTGGCAATGTAATTTTTCACCAGAAATCATGCTGTTAAAAATAAACAGCTGTTATTTATAAAAAAAAAAAAAAAAAAAAAAAAAAAAAAAGTGAAGTTAGGCTTGGCTTAAAATTAGGCTTGGCTTCAACAAAAGCACAGATTAGCAACCTCAGCTCTTTAAAGGGATAGTTCACCCAAAAATGAAAATTAGTCCATGATTTACTCACTCTCAAGCCATCCTAGGTGTATATGACATTTTTCTTTCAGACGAATAATATCAACTTACAAGTCGACTTACAGCGAAAGAGTAAGCCTTGACGCATGCATATTAACAAACGCAGAACCACAGAGGATAGAGCAAAACAAACCATCGGTCATGAATTATAAGTCTAAAATGAGAATTTTTAAAAAGAAATGGCGGATGATTTCGATATAAGAGAAGAGGGGCTTGAGTTTGTTGCCCAGCCCTATCCGCGAGAGGTGTCAAAGCTTGCGATGCTCCTATACATCGCGGCAGAGGTTACTCTTTCGCTGTAAGTCGACTTGCGTACCGCTGAAAGTTAGTTATTTTAGTCTATAAAGTTTTAAATATGGATGTTTTTCTTACACAAACACGCCACTTCGCTTCAGAAGGCCTTTATTTAACTGGAGCAGTGTGGAGCAGTTATATGATGGATAGATGCACTTTTATGGACTTCAAAAATTGACCAACAAGTCACTGCCATTATAAAGCTTGGAAGAGCCAGAACTTTTTTAATATAACTCTGATATTATTTGTCTGAAAGAAGAATTTCATATACACCTTGAGGGTGAGTAAATCATTGGCTAATTTTAATTTTTGGGTGAACTATCCCTTTGTTTTCATTCCCTTATGGGGAAAACATTGGATTTTTACTTCTGGAACCTGACTGTTGCACTCTATAACCCTATGGCATGAGAGACAATAAGCAAAAAATAAAGTCATTTTAAGAGCACAGATAAAGCAACAAAATGACCAGAAACATAATTAATAGTAAATTGGGTCTATTTTGATTCCAGGTCAACTTTAAAGTGCTTCAAAAACGAATATTATTTTTTTTTCCCTTCTCATTAAAATAGAACATCATGGCCTATATAATTATTATTACAGTCATTGTGCAATTACTCACCATAGTGAATGCCGTTGCTCATTCAAAACATCCTTGATCAAGCATGTTTAATATGACAATTTAATATGTTTGTTTACAGTGATATCAACAAATTAAAATTTCATATTCTTTCCAAATTTCCTGTGTGGTTTTGTATTATCATTTGCTGTAGTGAAACTAATGTAGCAAGTTGCCAACAAGTGTACAAAACAATACTGGTGTGAATGTTTTTGAGCAAGACAATTGACTAATGGATTCCACCAGAGTAATAGAAGTGTTTAAGACAGAGAATCACACATATTGATGTAAAGTTCTGGATCATTATCAGACTCGTAATCAGTGCTCTTCTCTCCGTGTTGTCACAGGGCAGTAGTATTTCTGTCGAGTGATGTTCTTATGGTCGCTGCTCTGTGAGGTTGATGTGCAGCTTGTGCAGCTGTTGTAAGAGTTGGGAGATGTCTTCAGCCGTTTCCTGTTTCTGTTTCACCATCTCCAGAAGTGTGTGGAGAGCACTGCTCTGCAGGGCTAGAGGGTTAATAACAGAAAACAGATGTCATTTGGTGAAATAACAGTTTAACAGGCTTTCTAACTTAATGTTCCAGGTTCAATATGTTCGAAAAGCTCTGTCAACAGCATCCGTGGAATAATGATGATTACCACAAAAAGTCATTTTGACAATTTAACAACGACAGAAACAGCACAAAAAGACTAAGAAATGTATTCCCACTTCAAAAATGACTATTTAGACAACTTTACAGCGCAAATTCTAAAAATCTTTTAAGCTCACTTTAAAATTACAAGCTTCACTTCACTTCAATGAGATAGGAGGAATGATTATATTTCAATGCTTTTGAGTTCTCATAAAACTTTTTTCATGAATGAAAATAATGTGATGAGGTGGGAGGAAAAACCACACTAAAAAGTAATTAAGGAGAATAAATGTTGAAATGAAGTGTTAGACCTGTTAGTGTTTAATGCTGTTATGTTTGAAATTTAAAAGAGTTTCTGTAATGTTAAAGTTTTTGTGCTGAAGAGTAGATACATGAAGGTAAACACTACATTGACTCTATAAGCAATGACTGCGCTAATGCCAGTGACAAGTTATATCTTACTTGCTCATTAAATATACAAAATTATATTAGCATGTGCTATGATAGCTGTTGGTTTGAACTGAAATAGATAAGATTAATTGGTTCCGGAGCTACAACTCTGGTAGTTGTAGCGACTTAATTGTTTTGAGTAATCAACTTAAAAATGTATGTTTATGTCTACAAATTATTATGTTCCTCTAACTCAATGTAGCTTGTTGGTTAAACGTTCACTCAAAGTTGTCATAACCCAAAAAAATGTATGTAAACAGTTTTTTGTAGAGCCAACACGTTAATTTAAGTACTTTTGCAAGCGAATGTAAAGTTTTGGGAACGCAATAGTTTTGCGAGAGAACACAAAGTTTCTAGGGGGAACTTTTGTGAAAGAACGTACGGAGCCCCTAAAGAGACATGGTGATGGAAAAATATGAGATGTGAAGAAAAATATATATATTTCAATGATTTTGCGTTTTTTCGTGAATGCAAAGTTCCTCGGGGAATGCAAAATATTAGTGAGAGATTGCAAAAACATTGACAATTTCTTCTACCATCATATTTTTTCTTCCATCACTATATCCCTTTAGGACTCTGTAAGAATGCAAAGTTTCTTGAGGGAGCAATACTTTTGCGAGAGAACGCATAAGCATTGAAATATAATTTTCCTCCCATCTCGTATTTTTTCCATCATTGTGTCCTCTTAGGGGCTCTGTATAAGTCAACATTATTCCACAAAAGCTGTCAATGGAGCTTAACTCGCATTGAAGCCAAAACATTTTTTTTTTCAACTTAAAACATTAATTTCATCTTTAACAAACCGATTTTCTCACCTAAAAAACTGAAGATAAGAATGAGAGTAAGGAGGAACGCAATGATGGCTGCACATGCTAAGAAATAGTGTCGTCTAGTGGAAGTGCAAATGTCTTTCAGTCGGCTCACTGGTTGACCTGTTTGATAGACAACTGTCCGATCTTGCATCTGAAGGTTCCCATTGGTGGAAGGAGGTGGTGGACGGGGTGGCTGAACACCTGACAGTGAGAGGTAGGTTTGAGTTGTGTAGAAACCAAGGATTTTACAGTCTCTTACATGATGAAATACCTTTGCTGTGCTGTTCAGAGTGTGTGCGGTGCAGGTCATTAATGGAATCGACCGAATGGAGCTCAATCTCTGTCAGGTCTCGCTCGCTGACACGAACAAATACTGGAGGAGGAGGAGGAGGAGTGGACTTCATGATCACTCCCACTACTGAGAAACAGAGAGAATGCAAACCTTATTTAAAAATTTCTAAATATTCAAAAATGAATGTTCTATCATCATGTACACCCAGGGGCCATTCCAAACCTGTATAACTTCCTTTCTTCCATGAAATGCTGCCCACAATTACAATTAATGGGGGCGTGGCTACAGACAGAAGCACCATTAAAGCATCATATGGTATACATGGCTTTGTCATATGTTAACTTCATGTGAAAGACAGACTGAAAGTGAAGCACTCCAGTAAGCTGTTAACAGTAATTTCATGGGACAGAGCAAAGAAAACAATCTTCAGATGCTCACCCAAAAATGAAAATTAATTCTGTCATCATTTACTATCCCTCAAATTGTTCCAAACCTGTATGAGTTTCTTTCTTCTGCTGAACGCAAAAGAAGATAATTTGACGAATTTTGGTAACCAGACAGTTGACTGTAGCCATTGACTTCCATAGTATTTTTTTTCCCTACTATGGAAGTCAATGGCTACCGTCAACTGTTACCAACATTCTTCAAAATATCTTCTTTTGTTCAACAGAAGAAAGAAACTCCCAATTCGGACAACATTTTCATTTTTGGGTGAACTATCCCTTTAAGAAAGAAAGTCGTATCGGTTTGGGACAACATGAGAGTGAATAAATGATGCCAGAAATGTTTGTGTGACTATTTCTCCTAACAAAAAAAGAGCAAAAGACATTCATGTTAATGACTACATATTCCATCCCTCGATGAATGAACACTAAATTAACTGTAATGCCATAATTTATAGTTAAAGTGCAGCTTTATTGATGTTAAATATAGGCTACTACATTTGCCTAGTGTGATGCTAGTGCTGTTTCTTTTGAACAGCGTATTTATCTCAAACATTTTGCCATCTTTGATGCATGACTGAAATCCAGTAATGTAACAAGTTTTTAAAGCCTGGAAACAGCAGTGATATGTTCCCATATTTGATATTGGATAAACATGGACATTTGTTTGATACTGTTCACAATGCCACTCAAAATCTACTCTTTTCAACCCCTCATATATCGCAGATAAAGACAGTAAAACATCTCATCCCATTATTCTAAACCAGGATTTTAGATGGATATTGGCTAAATAGATTGAGATCAGTAGCAGTGATTTTATGTCAACAGTTTGATGTCCTTACTATGGCCAAGATACGTAGATACAACTAACTTCTTAGTATTCATTTTAACATGGTAAACAGTTCTTGCTGTGCGTGTGTAGACTTACCCTCGGAGTGTCTTCATCAAACGCTAGACGCCTCTTCGTGGTTGCGTTGTTGACAAACACCAAAGAAAATGCAGAGAAAGCCGCTGTGGATAGTATTCTCATGCGGTCTGAAACGATCTGTGTCCGTCTCGTCCGCCTGGCACCTCTACCCCTAAACACAGCTCAAAATCCCCAGACCCAAAATAGATACAGTCTCATGGAGGAGAAGAGGGGTTATTTATAGATTTGGGGCCAAACAATCATTCAGTAACATGCGGACGGTGTGTATTTTGTGATACAGGCCTAAAACTTTGATATTGGCGTTAGAAATTTTTTTTATATGCAGCTTAATAGTATGGATGCGTTTCTTGTCCTATCCATTAGATTCTTCAAGTAGTATTAGTAGAGTACTACAACATGGAAATAACTATTTTACAAACTAAGCGAATTGGTTTTGTACGCTAGCTAGGGAACCGAGAACAGGTTGTTCTTCACATCATGTATCACAGACAGATTCCCGAACGAATGTGATATGAGCCAGCAGAGCCAATGGGTGGAGCTAGACGGCCCAATCACACCCTAACCCAGAGGTCTTCAACCCTGATCCTGGGGACCCACTGTCCTGCAAAGTTTATTTTGTGCTCTTATAATCTATTAACTCAAACGTTTTGGGAATTGGACTTCCCCTCAGGGGAGGCAAGTTGATATGGACAGACCCTCGCTCCCTCGATTTCTACTTCATATGTACACTTCAGGCTTCTTCATATACCACAATGCAACACGATTGTGATTTCCACCCCCAAATCATTCTTGTCGGCGATTGGCTGGAGCACTGTTTGTTATGCTTCGTTGTCCAGACTGCCCACGTTTGTTTTGGATGTTTTTTTTTACAGTGTGTTCAGGGGACAGGCAGCTAGCGGATAGTGAGGAGATGTTTGCTGTATGTGACAAAAAAATGTTTTGGCCTAAAAAACGCGTGAAATCTCTTAGAGCACCTTTAAGTACACAGAGTGGACTACAAAAGCGTCACCCAAGAGGTGCTGGACGTCATTTGGCTCTGCAGTGAGCACCACGTGGGTTCTGGTGGTCAAATCAAGTGTAGGCTGATTTGAACGAATGACTTCTTGTAGTCGGATTTCCAAACGAATGACTCCGAGAATGTTTATAGTTGAAGATATATAGCCATTATGAGTTTTGTTGTGATCAGTATTTAAATGAAATAATTCTATTCGTGCCATATTTCTGTTTGTTTATTAGTGCAAATATAAGGGCCAATTCTTTTTCACCTCTAATATTATGTTTATTATGCGCCATATTCTTATGGGCTGTGGGCATTTCTCAACAGCACGTGTACGTCAGGAATTCCAACTACATTTCCCAGGATTCTCTGAATTTATACGCTCCTTGTTTTGCAGTGAAATCGGAATTACGAGAGAGAGAGAGAGAGAGAGAGTTGAGTTCAAACGAGCTGACAATTCACCGTGAGATCGTGTTGCCTGAGCTGGGTTTTTGGAGAACTGGTGTGAAACTAAACGAAACACAACATGCTTGCGCGGGCTTTTGCAAACAGACTCTGTAACCGACTTTCAAGGGAAACCACGCGGACTGTCGGGTTAGGGGTAACGGGGCGACAGGACAGACAAGCTTCCACAGAGGTATGCACGGTACTGGGATGGGATAATTAACTTTAAAAAAAAAACAAAGTCTTTGCAAAAACCGTAAAAACACTAAATATAATTTCTTGCAATTTGTGTAAAGGGGAATTCGCATGGTGAATTTCAGTGTCATTCTTATTTTTAAATGATTTTATTGCGCTTTTAGTGGTCTATGGCTCAGTGTGTCGTTCATGCACGAGGAACGCGGCATCTGCTGTGCTGTCCGCTCGAGCTGCTGGGCTAATTAAGAGCACGAGAGCGTCCATCCGTTCAGTTGAATCACTGAAACTCACTGATGCTCTCCTATTCAAATAGAGTCCCCACGGAGTGTTCACTTCTCTGCTCTTTCTACACTCTGTGTTCACTTGACGCTTCCCCCCCCCGTTCCATTCGGAACACCCTGTAACGTCATCAAACGCAGACAATGAGTCGCGTAGTTTGAGTGTTTTTTATTTTATTTTCATTTTTTATGACATGTACGTGAGCTGTTTAAAGTTAAAACTTGTATGAATATATACGAAATTGTATATTTTAGGTCATGCTCTGCTATTTTTTTTTCTCATGTTTTTCCACTGTTCTTTTTGCCTTTGCTAGTTCATTTTCAATGACCCCATGGTGTGACATGAATTAAACTTAACACATTCCATTTACTATCTCAAATAATATGATCTTATGAAAACTACATGTGTAATAATTGCAATAATTACCATTAAAATAACTGGTAGCCACAGGTGACAGGATACTGAATTCTTTCACAGTGTGTGAAACCTAAAGTAATAAAGATAAAGTCTGAAACACACTCTCAGTAGATCAGATAGCGACATGGCGTTCTATTATACAACTTAGTTGACTTTGGACTGGTTTTGTAAACTGTACATGGCTAATGCGAGGTAATAGAGGTCAAAGGTCATAGTACCATAAGCTGATTTAGTATCATTCACAGGATCTTATTTATTGTGGAATTAAATTATTAAACCCTCAAACATGCAGTATAAGATAACACAGACATAAAAAAAAAACAATATAAATATACTTTAGAATTATTATTATTATATAAATATTAACTTTACCCACAGGATTTATTTGCACTGATTTTTCTCTGTATCTAGGTGGCGCTCAAGAAGACCCCACTATATGATTTCCACAGGGCTCAGGGTGGTAAGATGGTGGAGTTTGCGGGATGGAGTATGCCTGTGCAATACAAAGACAGCCACATTAACTCGCACATGCACACACGCCAGCACTGCTCCATCTTCGATGTCAGTCACATGCTACAGGTCAGTGTGCAGACATTCAGAGTACTGCCTTTGTAGGTGTATGCAGACCAATCCATCCACTTTTTTTTTCTTTTCTTTTTTTCACCCAATGCTGATTTTTAATAATCGAATAAAGAATTATGTGATATAAAAATTATCAGTTTAAACTTAATTTTCCTGACAATATTGGATAATCAGTATCATGAGGTAGTACTGTGAAGTGTATCTGAATGTCTAATTTGTTGTTTTCTCCTCATAGACTAAAGTTTATGGTAGAGACAGGGTGACGTTCATAGAGTCTCTGATTGTTGGAGACGTTGCTGAACTAAAAGACAACCAGGTATGATGCACACAGTGTTAATAACCGCAAACTTAGTCACCATGAAATCAAAATTGACCAGTTTTTTTTATGGAATATTATTGCAGTATTTATTATAAATGAATTATTTGTGCACATAATTTTTTCAAATGAATGTGTGAATTGTAATCTTTAACCAAAACACTTCCCCTCACTCTTGCAACTACATCTTTTCCAGGGTTTCTGTGGATCTCAAAAAGGTCTTAAAGTCTTAATTCGCCCTTACACAAATTAAGGCTTTAAAAAGGTCTTAAATCTGGTTGGTTGCATAAACACAGCCATTATGTTAAGACAGTGTCTTAAGTTCTAGTATGACTTACTAGCAGTTAGTTAAAGGGCAGTCAGTCTGTCTTACTTTTCAGTATCAAATTAGGTCAATCTACTTTATGTAACTGATTAAAAAAATCTATGAACAGTCTTAAAGAAAAGAAAAAACTTGTAAGACTAGTATTATCGGTTTATGCAATGGGCCACAGAGCAGAAAGTCTTTGATTCAAAAAGTTATAGCATTAAATGTTTTTTATTGCAAAAAATTAATATCTTCATCATGAGTATTTTTGTCCTGTTTATCTAAACATCTTTCATATATTTACTTTAGAAGTATATTAAAACGAAGAACAAAAAGAAGTGCGTTTATGCTTAAAAACAAGAACAAATATCTGTCAGTAAGTTACGAAAACGTCCCTTTGAATTAAGTAGATTTTTGTCAGATTATTGTCAGATATTTGTTCTTCTTTGAAGTATAAACTCACTTCATTTTAGTCAATTGCACTGGAAAACAAGACATAAAAAGAGAGAGAGGAAGAACATCACTTTTTTCAGTGTGATCAGAAGACGGTTGAGAGAAACTAGTGGTTGAGAGCATTGGTATTCATTTATTTGTAAAATTAGTTAAAAAGTAATGGATATCTGTTGGAAGTTGTATTTTCAAACTCATTCCCCTGGTTTCACAGACAAGGATTAACCTAGTCCCAGGCTAAAATGCATGTTTGAGCTGTTTTAACTGAAAGCAACTTGCACTGAGATATCTTAAAATATGTCAGTGCCATTGTTTTGTTTCAAGATGCACACCAGTAATGTTTTTTTTTTTTCTGAGGGCATGTTTATAAAAGCTATTTAAATGTCCTAATTAATCCTGGTTTAGTCTAAACCCTGTCTGTGAAACCGGGCCATTGTGTTTCTCCCTAGACATTTACATTTAGATAACATATTTGACGTATTGTTTTCCCAACGATATATTCCTTAGATTTTCTTTACTTGGTCTTAAAAAGAAAGGTCTCCAATTTACCTCCATAAAACCTGCAGAAGCCCTGCTTTTCTCTTGATGACATTTTTAGGCACAAAGGCGGGGAAACCTGTCACTTAAATGAGATTTCATCAATAGCAAATCACAACCATCAAATCAATTCCTGACGGACAAAATCAAGTCCTGCCTACTTTTTTTTTTTTTTTTTTTTGTTCGAGAATCCGTTTCACTTAGATATACATCGTAATAGGGACTGTTGCAATTTCCTTTTCATGCCGACTTTAAATGTAATATTTTGGATGACTAAACCACTTTTTTCTAGGGCACTCTCTCCCTCTTTACAAACACTAAAGGAGGAATCATGGATGATCTGATTGTGACCAAGACAGATCAGGAGTACCTATATGTTGTCTCCAATGCTGGCTGTGCAGACAAAGACTCTGCTCATATGCAGGCTAGTAACAGTTATTGAAAATTAAATATGCTCATCATCATTCATTTCTGATTGGTTGATCATGGCATTTAAATATTTATTTATAATAACTGAAAATGTAATGTAGATATTGCAAAGATGATGTTAACCTTAAGCACCACAAGGGTGTTCCAAATTCCTTAACATTATTAATTTCCAGTTTTCCAGAATCCGATTCTTCAATTTAGTAATGTAGTTTAACATAATGTTTATTTATGAGTAGTTATGTTTATTTGCGTGCATGTATTTTTGAAAAAGTTTGTGTTTGTTCGTAGGCCAGGCTGCAGGAGTTTAAATCAGCTGGTTATGTTGTAGATTTGGAGTTCATGGAAGAAAGTCTCATCGCTCTGCAGGGTAAGTCGTGGGTCTGGGATATACTTGCATGGTAATACTGCCCACATTCCTGCTTTCTACTTTTAGAATATATTGGCGTGTTATTTAAATGTATTGTGTACATTTACAGGCATTCGATTGATTGTATGTTTTTTTTTTTCTTCTTTTTTTTTCATGTGTATGCAGGCCCATCAATGGCACAGGTTCTGCAGGAAGGTTTGGGTGATGACCTCAGGAAACTGACCTTTATGACCAGTGTTTTGACCCCAGTGTTTGGCATCCAGGGATGCAGGGTCACACGCTGTGGTTATACAGGGGAGGATGGAGTTGAGGTGTGTGTGATCTCCATCTGATTGTATGACAACTATCCTGATATTATTTACTACCATTTAGAAGTTTGTTGTCAGTAACATTTAAAAAAAAAAAAATCTATTGTGGTTTCCACAAACATTTTAAGCAGCAACTGTTTTCAACATTGATGATAAGAAATGTTACTCTTTCAATGTCAGCTGTTTTCTGAAGGATTATGTATTCTAAAGGATCATATATTAAAATAGAAAACAGTTATTTTTAAATTGTAATAACATTTCATAATGGTCTTGGTGAGCATAAGAGACTTCTTTCAAAAACATTACGAATCCTAAAGAACTTTTGAACAGTAGTCCCATCACTATTATAAATAATTAGAGGCACACATATTTTTTCCCCCCAATATAAAAACTATTAGATCTGATCAACATAAAGTTAACTTAAGTACCTAGTTTTAAACACTTTTTGGGGGGGTTGGTTTGTTTTTATTTTTTGTGGCATGCATGTAAAGTTTAATTTCTTGTCTATACACATGATTTATTCAGATATCAGTGCCACCTGGAGACGTTGTCTCGCTGACTGAAAAGCTGTTAGCCAATAGTGAGGTGAAACTCGCTGGTCTCGGTGCCAGGGATAGTCTCAGGCTGGAGGCAGGACTTTGTCTCTATGGCAACGACATTGATGAGACCACCACACCTGTGGAAGCAAGTCTTGTCTGGACTATAGGTGCGTCAAGCCTTTTTTAATTTTCACTTCTCATGAAAGTATATTGGGTGTTAATCTACAGGTGCTGGTCATATAATTAGAATATCATCAAAAAGTGGATTTATTTCACTAATTTCATTCAAAAAGTGAAACTTGTATGTAATATTCATTCATTACACACAGACTGATATATTTCAAATGTTTATTTCTTTTTAATTTTAATGATTATAACTGATAACTAAGGAAAATCCCAAATTCAGTATCTCAGAAAATTAGAATATTGTGAAAAGGTTGAATACTGAATACACCTGGTGCCACACTCTAATCAGCTAATGAACTCAAAACTTTAAACGCCTTTAAACGGTCTCTCAGTCTGTAGGCTACACAATCATGAGGAAGACTGCTGACCTGACAGTTGTCCAAAAGACGACCATTGACACCTTGCACAAGGAGGGCAAGACACAAAAGGTCATTGCAAAAGAGGCTGGCTGTTCACAGAGCTCTGTGTCCAAGCACATTAATAGAGAGGCGAAGGGAAGGAAAAGATGTGGTAGAAAAAAAGTGTACAAGCAATAGGGATAACCGCACCCTGGAGAGGATTGTGAAACAAAACCCATTCAAAAATGTGAGGGAGATTCACAAAGAGTGGACTGCAGCTGGAGTCAGTGCTTCAAGAACCACTACACACAGACGTATGCAAGACATGGGTTTCAGCTGTCGCATTTCTTGTGTCAAGCCACTCTTGAACAACAGACAGCGTCAGAAGCGTCTCGTCTGGGCTAAAGACAAAAAGGACTGGACTGCTGCTGAGTGCTCCAAAGTTATGTTCTCTGATGAAAGTCAATCAGGGTCCCAGAGTCTGGAGGAAGAGAGGAGAAGCACACAATCCACATTGCCTGAGGTCCAGTGTAAAGTTTCCACAGTCAGTGATGGTTTGGGGTGCCATGTCATCAGCTGGTGTTGGTCCACTGTGTTTTCTGAGGTCCAAGGTCAACACAGCCGTATACCAGGAAGTTTTAGAGCACTTCATGCTTCCTGCTGCTGACCAACTTTATGGAGATGCAGATTTCATTTTCCAACAGGACTTGGCACCTGCACACAGTGCCAAAGCAACCAGTACCTGGTTTAAGGACCATGGTATCCCTGTTCTTAACTGGCCAGCAAACTCGCCTGACCTTAACCCCATAGAAAATCTATAGGGTATTGTGAAGAGGAAGATGCGATATGCCAGACCCAACAATGCAGAAGAGCTGAAGGCCGCTATCAGAGCAACCTGGGCTCTCATAACACCTGAGCAGTGCCACAGACTGATCGACTCCATACCACGCCGCATTGCTGCAGTAATTCAGGCAAAAGGAGCTAAGTATTGAGTGCTGTACATGCTCATACTTTTCATGCTCATACTTTTCAGTTGACCAAGATTTCTAAAAATCCTTTCTTTGTATTGGTCTTAAGCAATATTCAAATTTTCTGAGATACTGAATTTGGGATTTTCCTTAGTTGTCAGTTATAATCATCAAAATTAAAAGAAATAAACATTTGAAATATATCAGTCTGTGTGTAATGAATAAATATAATATACAAGTTTCACTTTTTGAATGGAATTAGTGAAACTTTTTGATGATATTCTAATTATATGACCAGCACCTGTATGTGTTTGTGTTAAGGTAAGCGTCGTCGACAGGCACAAGATTTCCCCGGTGCTGACATTATTGTTCCACAAATAAAGGCAAAGACTCAGCGAAAGAGAGTGGGACTGATCTCCACCGGGCCACCTGTCAGACAACACACACCCATCCTGTCATCTGATGGCAGGGTTATAGGTAACAAATGCATTTGTGTTTAAAGTGCCACTATTATGCTTTTTCAGATATTACCTTTCATGTAGTGTGTAATATAGCTGTCTGCAAAGTTTCAAAGATCAAAATGCACGGTAAATGGAGTGGCGTTAATGTCTCCCAAAATAAAGAACTGAACTGCCTTAAATAAGTTATCAGTGATTTAATCTTTCTATCTGCATGAACCTATGTAGGTTTGTAACAAATTTGCGCTGTAGTTGTAGCTGAGGCCTGAAAGAGTTTGGTTCATGTTGTCGACGTGTTGAGAAAATGCTCTTTTCTTTGCTGCGAGAGCAAATCCACTTGCACTTCCAAAGGATGAGGACTCTCATCCTTTTTTTATTTTTATTTATTTATTTATTTTTTAACCTTGGATGCATGTAACACTATTACAGGAGACCTCCAAAACAAAATTAGGAACCTTTAAAGGGATAGTTCACCCAAAAATGAAAATTACCCCATGATTTACTCACCCTCGAGCCATCCTAGTTGTACCTAATGAAGAAAGTGTAACAGCTCTCAAGTTCAAAGCGCTTGCGCTACATCCAACGTCATACATTGCACCAGTTATGCTTTTTTTTGTAAGTTGAAAAAGGCGGTCTGGCGGGAGCTAGATATTTTACTTTATAACATGTTAAATATGGATATATTTTCTTACACACATGCTTCGCTTCAGAAGGCCTTTATTAACCCCCCAGTCCCCCTTATTATTATTTTTTTATATATAACTCCGATTGTATTCATCTGAAAGAAAGTCATATACACCTAGGATGGGTGACTTTACACACCTTGAAGATAAGTGAATCATGGGGTCATTTTCATTTTTGGGTGAACTATCCCTTTAAAAAAGCATAACTGGGGCAAAAGAATAGTTCAAAATCATCATTTACATACCCTCATGTCATTCCAAACCTGTATGATGTTATTCCCTGCCCACTTTATTTCAGGTGAGGTCACCAGTGGCTGCCCCTCCCCCTGCCTCAAACAAAACGTTGCCATGGGCTATGTGGAAGCTGGCTTCAGTAAAGTGGGCACATCAATCCAGGTGGAAGTGAGGAAAAAAGCAGTGCCAGCTGTGGTCAGCAAGATGCCATTCGTACCCACCAAGTACTACATGGGCCAGTAGACCTACTGATCATAAACCCGTCTGTGTTTAAGAGAGGGTCTGTCGTAGAGCTGTCTGGAAGTATTTAGCACTGGATTACCACTGGAATGGAAACAAACATTAGAGATTATGTAAAGCCTGAGACACGTCAACATTAAGCATTCCATAATGCAAACAAATGTAAACTTTTAAACACACAATTTACTTTTGTGTAATTGTAAGTAAATTACATTCCAGAACATTTTGCAATAATTGCACAACATTTTGACCACTTCACTAGGAATTCAGATCAAATGGACTTTCAGGATGTGGGATAGGACCACTTGCTGTGTGTGTGTGTGTGTGTTTGTCTAACATAGAGTGCTTAAAATGTTAGTTTGAGTGTGGGAAGGTGAAATCTGTTTTAAAGACTACTCTGTAAGATTCATTTAAAAAGTTTGCTACACATCTGGCCCTTTTTATTCCAGTGTACTTTTTTTAGTGTCACAGTTCTATGAGGGACAATGATAAGATCATTAACAAAGTTAGTCTGAATGAGATATAAAAAAAAGTGCCTCATTTTTTCAGGTTTATAATGTTTAGTATGTATGCATGCATGAAAAAAATATTATACACAGACCGTTCCTTAGCAGCCAGCGAACAATTTGGTAGGATTTGTACTGTGGGCTGTGATTTTTAAATAAGTGTATATATTTTAGATTTGGGTTATATTTGCAGACAATTAATTTGGCTATTTTAAAGGAACTGGGTGTAAAGTATATGTAATGTTTTACGATGAGTAATATTAGTTGGTTAGATAATTAATAAACAGAAAAGGCGGATATTGATGATGTGAATAATTAACTTGTTAAAGAGTGAATGGTTTTTATGGTCGATGCCACGTGTACCACCGTCTCATTCTATGAGAATTACTAGCGACATAAAACCATAAAAGTCAGGGTATACTGACAGTTCTGATTATCGTCCTAATTGTTTTCAAGCAGAAAAAGTTTATAAAGCTCTTAACTTTTCTGCAGACTGTGCAATCCAAACATTTCTGAATTGCTGATCATTGTTGGAATTGTAGTTCTCAATTTGTTGTCTCTCGCAGAGGCCGTCAGTCGGAATTCCTACAGCGAACTACATTACCCACAATGCCCTGCAGCTGTGTGAGCCGTAGAGGAGGAGCGTGCCGGGTGTGCGAGCGTTACCAATGGGAAGATGGTGGAATCTGAAGCAGCAACGTGCACGATACTCCGTCCCAAACATTTCCAAAAACATTTACCATCACAACCTGGTATTAGATATCGGTTACCCGGGGATAACCATAGATAATAAATACTAAAACTAAGATAGAATTAGAAGTATTTTGATTTCTGTGCGAGGCACACCTTACATTGTGGTGCCTGAAACGTGGGGCCAAACTGCACCGATCACAGTATTTTGATACTCTGGAAAGGATTTCTCGGCTGGGATTGTTTATAAACAGATCATCCTCTACAGCGTGTTGTTCTCTGTATTCTGTCTTGTTCTGCCTTTGGTGTTTGGACCGGCTGTAGGCATGCCACGAAGCAAAAAGGGGAAACGCGGTGGGAACAGTTCGAGTAAGGGTGAGTTTAACACCTCCTGCTGTCATGGGCAGTTGAAACACAATCACACGCAAAATAAGCAATATTTTTTGATCTTGCAAAATATTAAAACAAGATCATTGTAAGATACTTGCATAATTGTATAACGGCTTTTCGGTCTGTCTTGAATTATTGTTCCTACACTGTTTTTTTCTTTTTCTTATTGTAAGTCTAATCCTCAGTATATTGTCATTTATGCTAAAAAGAAAAAGAAATAATGTAACATTTTAAAACCCTACAAGGCTTTGATTTAGTCTTGCTGATGTGGCTGCAACCATTTACAGTTTAGCTTAACTTCAAGAGCCAGCCTTCTAAAAACTTTAATAAATAAAATTATCTAATAATAATAATAATAAGCTAAGTATGTAACTGACTGCTTGGGAAACTGTTTGCCCTTTACCTCAGAAGTAAGGATAGAAGCAAAGTGATTGACTGTCAGGGTTTTTCAGTCTGCAGCATGACAGGTGAAGCTCATGCCAACTCGTGTATATTTAGCCCGTGTGTCACGGAGCCACAGAACCCGGGCCTTTCAGGACTACTCACGCGAGCTGTATTACAGAAGTTTTTGATTAAACATTCAGCCATTCGTCTCAGACAACAGGTTTTCCGTAAAAAACAAACAAAAGTTTGTGTTAAGTTCACGCGCAGAGCAGCGTCACGTGCAGCGTCAGCGCGGCGCGTGCGTGCGTGTGTGCTGCCAGTCAAACCAGATCCAGGGTTTGATGATACTCGCGTGGCGTCACCCGGTAAATGCAGGCATGACAAAAACTGCTCTCTCTTGTGACAGAATTAACTGCTACGAGATTTTTGTTTGAATTTTGTCAAATCATTTGATTTGAATTTCAGTCTGAAAAACAGGCAAAACCAATCTACTATGGTTTGCTGCACTGACCCAAACTCAAAAAAAAGTGTAAGTTAGGATTTGTGAAGTTTAAGCAAGCAGACCTAGCATATTTTTATTTTGTAATCATACATTTTAATTGATCTGAACTTTAAATATGAGTAAGCTAATTCATACATGTAACTTTAAAATTATCATGCAATCACGTTTTAGTAGTGGAAACTTGACTAGCTTTAGCTTATTCAATAAATGCCACCTTGCTGATTGGTTGCAAGATGTTTTGGTAGCATTAGTATAGCAGTTGCTGAATGAGGACAGCAATATAATATGTTTATTATATATCTGTTCTCAAACTAAGCTCATGCTCCACTTGGTAACCCTACAAAAAAAAAAAAAAAAAATATATATATATATATATATCAAAAACTCTTATAAACTAGCATAACAAAACATTTTGTAAAAATACACACGCTGTAAAACATTTTGGCATTTACTATTCCTTTAAATAGAAATCCGAGCCCAGTTTCAGTTAAATTTAAGAATTAAATTAAAAGAAACAAGTTCATAAAACGCAAAACAATGAAACAATTCAAATTTCTTCAAATGTGTCCGTTTTGAGAACTAAAAAAAAAAGTTCTAAATGCTCATAAAAGTTAATTTGATTGAACTAATTTGTTTAATTTGAGTTGGCTCCACTCAAACCAATTAATTATTTTGAGCGTTAGGGTCTTTGCTGGTTTCCGGGTGTTTCACAGCTGCTTTAAAATTGTTGCTTGTACACCAGAGCAGCACACCATTTTAGGTGTTTTTAGCAGGGTTGTAATTTTAAAAGATTTGGGAAGTCGTTTGACGCCATTTCATACTGCAACTAGTAACTTTTCTGTGTCGGCTGGCCTTGTCCTACAGTTGAAATTGTAATGTCAAAGTGATCAGAGATAACATCTGTGAGTAGTTTAATCTGTCTCTTCCTCCTGTTCACTGCGAGCAGGTTCACTTCGACAGGAAGTGCTTCAGCTGCAGTTGTCAAAAACTGCCCTGTCACGTCCAGGTAGCGTGACCTGATCTTGATCGTGACCTCATGCCTCTCACCACATTAATATTTAATGAGCAGCATGTAAATGTCCATTCATGTATTTGTTTACATCTTCTCTCATTTCTCTAATGCCGTTCATTACTTGAGAACCAAAATTCCCCACAAGCATCCATCACTTCTGCTTTCTTGTGAAAGCAGACATATAGACCAGTTTCCCACTATTTTTTGTCTTTTGTACACCAAGTACAAAGCCAGAAATGTGTTGCTTTATCTCCTATTATACTGGAAATAATTTAGCATTTCTAGAGGCTGTTATTATTATCTCACAATCTTTAAGTGTTTCCACTGTTCTTTAGGCAATTATAGAGGTACTGGGATGATTAACAAAAGTAGTCATATGCACATTTACAGTGGTGAAATTTAAATGCCAAAGGACCCCCTGGGCTACACAGACCCCTGGTTGGGAATCACATACGTCTAGTCTGTTGCAGCTTCAGCTCTACTACATTATGAAGCTTCTGGAAAGTTCTGGAACTCAAGTGAGAATATTTGGACTAACTGTTTCTGTCCACGTTTTGACTTTGAAAAGTCTGAGGCTATTGTGGATTGTCTCGATGTGTTTTCCATCAATTCCCATTGCCATTATGCACTCCTCCTCCACATGGCATCCATCCGATGCTGAATGCACTGCTGCTTCCCATCTCATTCCTGCTGATCTGATGTCTTGTTATGCTGATGCATGTATTAGTACAACAGTTAGTACACACTACCATTTCAAAGCCTATCGATACCATTTCACATTGATATTGATGAGATATTTCTTTTATTGTGGCCAGACTGCGAGCAAAAGAGACTTCATTATAAACAATAGGGAAGTCTTACTGACCCCAAACTGTTGAGCAGTAGTGTATTATGTACTTTAAGCAGACCAACTTACAAATGAGTAATATCTTCACTAAAATCCTCCCAAGGAAATCAGACTAATCAAGATGAATCATGATTAAATCAATCTAACCATATCATTTTAGACGATTTCTAGTAAAGCAGCATAAAAACCAGATAAATAAGTTTCAAGTGGTTTGATTGAATCTTTTCAAGAGTATGAACTGTTTAGTCCTACCTTTTAGAGATTAGCCTGATTCAGTAGATTCTTGATCCAGAGTGGATCAGTGCAGAGAGACAGTGATTGATTTAAAGAGGATTGAGTCTCCGAGGATATTTCTCCATTTTAATCTATGTCTGCCTGGATTATTGATGCATGGTTTTATTGACTCCATTTTAGTTCATTTTTAAACATGCCATTTACAAATCATCATATTTCTGTGATTGACACTTCCAAGTTATAAACTAAAGGTCTGCTGCTGGTACCTCAGGGGAAAACAGGTGGACCATTTTGTGTGTGTTGGTGTATCTGTGTTTGAGAGAGGCCACATTGAACTTTGGCCTTAAAGGGATAGTACACCTCTCAGTCATCGTTTACTCACCCTCTAATTGTTCCAAACCTGTACGAATGTATTTCTTTCTTCTGCTGAACATAAAGGAAGATGTTTGGAAGAATGTTTGTAAGCAAGCAGATTTTGGCAGCCATTGACTACCATAGTGCAGATCTCTGTCCCTTGGATGTGGCGTGGGGTTGTTGAGGACTGTATATGTGAGAGTGAAAGAAGTGGGCATTTCTATTGGTTTCTTATAGTCAGACTGTTCACACATTATGTTAAAGTAAATGGGACACTGTAGATTATTAAAACAAAGGGCACTGACTGGTTTTGCCATCCTATATGCATGTTTGTTTTATCTGAGCACTGAAGTAAATCATCTGGCTTTGTATAAGCACAGGGTTGGTTTAGGTACATGAACTTTGTGGACAGCTGAAACGCACATGATCACTCTGACCCATCCATTCACCTAACCTACAATCATTCCCTTCTGTGTGCCTTCTTTTACATATTTAAACCACTAAACTAATGTTCAATATGTATCTCTTCATCTTGTCACTCCCTCTCTGTTTCAGGGAGGAATGGGGTGAGAGGCGAGTCTGGTGTGAGTGATGATGATTTGGCGTCTGATGTTCTCAGTCACTGCAGCAGCGCCAGTGAGAGCACATCTGTCATAGAGGAGGGCACAGGTACATGCACAATTACAGTTGCATAAATGTACAAACTTTATCACAAATGTGTATTGCCCCTAGCACATCCACATACTGACTCTCTGCTATGTAGGTGAGGTGGTAGATGAACAAACTGCTCAGGAAGAAACGGAAGACAAACTGAAGCAATGCATCGATAATCTGATGGACAAAAGGTATCAATGCGTTAAAAAACAACATTCTGCAATCACACAGTTACTCTGCAGCTCTTTCACTCTGTTGTTTTATATGTTTCTCAGTGCTAAGACCCGTCTGGCTGCATTAGAAAGTCTGCGCTTGGCGTTTTCCTCCAGGGTCCTGTATGAATTCCTGTTAGAGAGACGTTTCACCATTAGTGACTGTCTGGAGAGGAGCTTGAGGAAAGGTTGGAATAAGGACAGATTTTTTTTGAATGTTTTTTTATGGTTTGCTTTCATATGTTTGTTTAATGTTTTATTAGCTCAACTTACAGTCTGCTTGCTCTAAAGATATCAGAAAGTTATTATTACCACTCTTTTTCCAAAACTAACTGTAATTTTAATATCTACAGAGGGACAATTTTATTTGAGGACCGTGGGCCAAAGATAAATGTTGCATTTTATCTAGTTATATTATATTACATTTTTATGTAAAGATTTATTTATTTATTTTTATTATACATTTTTATTTTTATTATATAAAATTCACTTGTATACTTTACATTTCAATGCAATAATAAAAGTAAAACATTTTCTTTTAGTTTTTTACTATGTGATATGACACAGCAGGCCAAATCAAAGGTCATCATGGGTCAACTTTAGTCCGCAGTCCCTGGCTTGGGCATCTCTGCTGTAGAAGCTGTTGTGGTACTGATGTTTGGAGTGTATGATTATTTATGTGGGGAGAAATCCCAAGCTGCACTTAGACATGTATCTGTTGTTTCTCTCACTTGGCAAATAAACTGGATTGACTTACTGGTAAAGTCTCATTCCCTCTAGGTGGAGGAGAGGAGCAGGCAGCTGCTGCAACAGTGGGCGCTCTCTTGTGTATGCAGCTTGGGGGTGGAGTTGAAGGTGAGGAAGGCTTCAAGATGCTCCGCCCCATCCTCAGCTCCATCCTAATTGACAGCTGTGCCAGCCTGTCAGCACGTCAGAGTGTGAGTAATGCCTCAAAATATGTTCATAAACTCTTATTAGATCCATTACATTGACTTAAAATGTAATTGTTTACTTATATCACTACCTTTTGTCAGTGCGCTCGAGCTCTGGGTATTTGCTGCTATGTGTCTGCCTCAGACGATCCAGAGGTACGATCAGATCTTGTAAAAAGCATATTAATATTTATAGAGCTGCATGTTTGTAGAAGTGTCATCTGTCTTTTTCCTCCTGTGTTTTTCAGGACCTGATAAAATCTATTGGTCATTTGGAGAGTGTGTTTGTAGGTGCATATCCCCTGGGTGATGGCACTCTGCCCTCTGTCAAAGCTGGGACCCCTGCGCTCCACAGCGCCGCCCTACAGGCTTGGGCTCTGCTCTGCACCCTCTGTCCTGCGTCACGCATCAACACCATTCTCAACCAGTGAGTTTGACTCGCAAGAAAACAAATCTGTGCACAAATTTAACAATAACCAGGGTTAGGGGTGGGTGATATGGCAAAAATATCATATCATATGATTTTTATTTTTATTTTTTCAGGAAAATCATGATTCACAATTTTTTTTTTTCATGTTGGTTTTGCCACTTTCCAAGTGACTGAGCAGTACAGCCAAACAAATTTCCCTATTTTAAAAATGTAGTCTTACAAGGTAACAAATTATAAAAGAAAAATGTAATCTTTTTATCTTTGTTATTAAAAATAAGAACAAACATTCATATTACAAATGCAATATAATATACAAATGAAATAAGCAGTGCTTTTTTTCACAGTAGGTGTATTTAACAGTAGAATGCAAGTAAGAAATTGAATAAACAAATGTAAAAATAAAACACTACATAGACTGTATAAATTATATATACACTGATTCTTATTTAGGCTACTGAAGTGATTAAGTGAAGAGCAGTAAGTGAGTTATTTATTTTGTCTTTTTGTTGTTTGATTTACATTAATGTCAAGCGGCAGCAGATTTATTAGGCTGCTGTCACTTTAAGACCTCTTGCATGGATCTAATATACAGATACTCATCCCAACGTTTTTTTGTAAACCTTGTGCGTATTTGACAGTTTAAGCGCAATGAGACATGAAAGATAACTTTTTGTTTGACAGGCTTTTTGTGTGTGTGTGTGTGTGTGTGTGTGTGTGTGTGTGTGTGTGTGTGTGTGCGCTCAAAAAGGCATATTTCACATTTCCGGGGGGGTTAATAAAGGCCTTCTGAAGCGAATCGGTGTGTTTGTGTAAGAAAAATATCCATATTTAAAACTTTATAAAGTAAAGTTCTGGCCAATTGCATTCCATGGAAAAAGTGTTGAAAGCGCCTCTCGCAGTTCAAAATGCTTGCACTACGTCTGACGAGCTTAATTGGTAGCGCAAGCATTTTGAACTGCAGAGGCACTTTCAACACGTAAATTGAATACCGTAACTTAACTTTATAAAGTTGCACATTCAATCTAAAAAAGCAGAGCTGTTATACTTTCTGCAGACTTGTGCTTTCAGAGCAGTTCACAATCAATGAATACAGCACATTTATCCCAGGCGATTGTTCATGATGTACTGTTGATGAATAGACAATGTATTGCCAATATTCCAGCATTATCATAGTTTGTCAATAGAAATATATTTATATGTGTTGCCAAAGGCTACTTATGCTAACCACTGAGATTAATAAATACACATATGATTATAGAAAATGTCAGATACTGCTTGAAGAACTTCATATATGATTATGATCATAAATTACACATACATCCTCTTTGTGAGCTCCCTCTGTTGCTCTGGCTGGAAGGATTACATTATAGTAAGACGGGACAGTGTTTGTTGTTAAAAAGCCACAATCCAATGCAGGTCTAAAATCTAAGCCAAAGTGAAGAATGAACACATTATATTAATGTCTCCCAGGTTTTGTTATGTTATGCTTTTATCTGGGTGAATAAAAAGCCATGTGATGATAAACCCAGATAGAATACAGATGGTCCAATTTGTCTGTAATATGATCTTTCTCTCTGTCTGTATTTCAGCCACTTGCCACGTCTGCATGCGAGTTTAGAAAGCAGCGAAGTGAACTTCAGGATCGCTGTGGGAGAGACCATCGCTCTGCTGTATGAACTGGGCCGTGACATCGATCAGGTGTGTATTGTCTAGTGTTGAATAGGTTTGAGTGTCAGGATGATGGCAGCGTACATAATGTGTGTTGTGTCTCAGGAGTTCGAGTATGAGGACTGTGATGCATTGTGTGACAGTCTAAAGAGTCTAGCGACTGATGGAAACAAACATCGTGCTAAAAACGACCGCAGGAAACAGCGCTCAATCTTCAGAGAGGTGCTGCACTACATTGAGGTGACAGGAGAACTACAACTGTGGCTTTATTTTTTAAATAACGTCAGTTAATTACATCCAAATGTTTTATAGCAACATTGCATACTGTGATAATTATCCGGGTTGATCCAGGACTGTCATATCTGATTATTGTTTAAAAATGTACATGCACCAGACCAATCATTCTTTCCCATTGTTTTAGAATGAAGATTTCACAGAGGAGAAGATCCAGTTTGGGATTGAGGCCATCTACATTGATGGCTGGATGCGCCACAGGATTTATGATACCTTTAAGGAAGTGCTTGAGTCTGGAGTCAGACACCACCTACAAGTAAGGAGGACCAATTGCAACTCACTGTTGGTTTACATAACACTATGTAGTACTGGAGAGAATTTTTTGTTTTATTCTAATTAATAATCATTTTAATGATCTTAAGTGGTTTCTTAAAATCCACACACAAAACTAATCAGAATATCAATGTTTTATAGTGCTCTATAGCAGCAGTTGTCAACAGTTTTGACTCCAGTGCCTCCGCATTGTCTAGATTCAAGAGTTTTATTTGTCACATACACAGTTATATACAGAATATACAACCGGCAGTGAAATGTAAACAGGTCCGCTCCATGGACAGTGCAAATTCACAGTTAAAAACACAAGGAAGAAATTATAATAGAAATAGGATATAAAAAAGTACTACTATCTATATATATATATGTCTATATCTGTAGAATTATAAATAATCAAGTCAAGAGAAAAAAAGGTAACAAATAAGGATAAAGTGGAATAAAATAATTGAAGTAGACTTTGCAGTGAGTAAACTGTAGACTTATAAAATGTCTAGAATAATATTTGAAGGCCCCTGCATATAGGCTAATAGTTTCCATATAGTATATTACATTTTTGTAAGTTTTTATTTAAACTACTTTTAATGCTTGTTTTATCTTGATTTAAAATGATTTTACGTCATCTTGAGGCCCCCTTTGATGTTTGCTGAGCTTCCCTAGTGGGCCCACTGCTATAAAGTGTTTATTATACAGAATTTTTGTATCTGTGTGTGTAGTTTAATCCTTTGCTGAGGGATATTTTTGGACTTGGACCTCCTCTCATCTTGGATGCATCTGTTAAAGCCAGCAAGATCTCCCGCACAGAGAGGGTAATCTTTCACCTTTTCGTTTACTAATGTAATAAATCATGCAAAGTGACACTGACATAATAAAAAGTCTTAGTTTACAGAGTTTTTGCATGCATGTTCATCTAACTTTGGCTTATCTCTTTACAGCATCTGTTTAACTCTGCTGCGTTTAAAGCTCGGACTAAATTGAGGAACAAAGTGAGGGACAAACGTGCCGATGTGATGTGAGGATGAAGGCGACACAGAGAGAGAGAGAAACACTACATCCTTAAAATCCTCTCGGCTCACTTGAAATTATTGTTTGACATACTGCCAAGCCAGAGACCTGACAAAATGTGCGCGTGATTGACTATGTCTGCCTGTGTGCGAGTGTGAAAGGCCAACTGTGTGCACGTGTGTATGCGGTGTTGTTTTTATTTAACATCACAGTGTGTGATAGCTAGGAATCCTGCAATTAAAAAAAAAAACATGAAATATTGTATCTTTATAACAACCTTTTATAAGGATGTATTCAGCTTTTCTGTTGAAACCTGTTTTACCTCCTCAAGAGTTTTGGGAAAAAGAGTTTTTATCACTGAAACACTTTTTACAGCTTTGCAACAAAGAAAGAGGCCAAGAAAAATTAATTCTTTGTAGTTTTTCTATATGCATTTTATAAATGGACTATGCTGATGCACCTATGATCTCAAGATGCAAACAATTGAAAATACATCTTGGACTGCAGGTTTCAAGAGTTAGTGTAGACATTTTGTTAAATCTCTCTCACTGCCACTAAATCAACCATGTTTTACATCATACTCATCTGCTTTTTTTATTTTTATTTTATTTTATTTTTTTATTGGCTCCAAGTGTGACAGTCAATTAAGAATCTTACACCCTGTACCCTCAAACCCCAAGCTTAGTTTTGCCCATTTAGATCATGCTTCCAACATTTGTTTGACATTCATTATAAATATCAAAGCTACCTTGTCATGACATTTGTTTTTGAAGCAAAAGTACTGTATGCAACAGCCAGACTTTTGAAGATAAATAAATTATGTAATTATCCTTCACAGAGTTTTAAGTCTTTTTGACAGACTAATGTATTTGTAATAATTAGGGCTTTCATTTAACTAAAATACAGTAAAACTGCATTACAAATCTCACTTTCCTGGGGCTTACAATACAATTGTATATCATTAAAATGTGCTTGACGGCCCAATTATATATGTATTAGGAATGTAATAGTTTGAGTGTAATAGTTTTAAATGATCATGGTCATGTTCGACACTCTTGTTTTGTAACTTTATTTTGAAAAGCTATCCACGATGTGTCCGTTTATGTGTAATCTCGCGAGATTTTAGACCACACAAATCGGGCTCTTGAAAATGTTCAGCCATACAAGTCAACATACAGAGGTAAATTAAACATGTTTTCTGCATACTTGACAATAAGGGCACATCTGTCACCTCACATTGTGTTATAAAAGAATTAGCAAACGTACCAAAATGCAAAGTTTATAACGCTACAGGTGAGTGACCGTTTGATGCAGCATCAGGAAGCGACTAACTGCAGACCTCCTAATCGGCCCCTGGCTGGAGGATCAGCTGTTACTAAAAAAATTTGTTTTGGAAGAGATTCATTGTCCAAATACAGATATCAAACTACATTTAAACGTATTATGTTTTGGGCCTGACCACATTTTGGCGTTAACTTTCATTGTTAGATTTTTAAAATTGAAATTCCTTTGTGCGTATAATATATATATATATATATATATATATATATATATATATATATATATATATATATATATATATATATATATATATATATATATATATTTAGTGCAAATCTTTTCTCTTTTTCGATTTTATTTTTTTTTTTTCCATAATGAGATACGAAATGTTTTCATGTAGGCTTCAAAGCCCATTATCAGGAGACATTAAGGTGATGTTTTTTTCCTACATTTTCATTTCATTTTATAGCTACACAAAACTATTTTGCGAGGAGAGGAGCAGCCAACTCTCCAGAGATGTGAAGACTGTTGTTCCTTGTACCACTGTCCTTTCTGTGGGCCTGAGATGTTCAAACCCACCATCAAAAGCAAATGTTTGAAACATTTACAGGGTCACAGAAGAAGAGCTATACGACACAAAGGCAAGTACTAAATAATGTGTGTGTGTGAGAAATTTCATGCATATTGAATATGTATTACCTGAAAATGTCTCAGCCGGTAGTGAAGTCATTCTCAACGATTATTCTCTTTCTTCTAGACTTAAAATTTAGTAAAGCGTAAATATTGAAGCATAATCATTATTATAATAAAATCTCTATTAAATGGGCATATAATAGAGGACCCCTTTCCTTTTTTATTCCCCCTCAGAATTCTTAATTTTAAAATGTAATTTAAAGTGCCGAATTGCTCCACACTTTCACTGCATCAGCTGCACATCCACTTTTATGAGGAAAGATGGTTTTCTAAAACACCTGGCAATGTGTGAGAACAAAAAACCCAAGATAACAGTTGTGGAGTTGAAATCAGAGGAGAATTCACCTACACCAGATCTTCATCACGCTGGCAGCAGCACTGAGGAGATGCCTGTCAGTGATGGACACATGAGCCTGATCTCTGAGGATGCTCAGAAAATCAGACAAAGAAAATCAAACTTTGAGCAATACTTGTGCCCTAAAATGGTAAGTTTCTTTAATATAAGCTGTCATAGATAGATAGATAGCTAGCTAGCTAGCCTATACACTATTAAAAAGGCCAAAAGCATAAAAGGTTTCCATTTTTAGTTCCAGAATTCATGTTGTGCCCCCTAAGACTAATGCACTTAAAAAAATAATAATTTAGATGAATCATCATAAATAGAAGGCAGAAAAATCTTCCTTTTAAATCCCTTAATGGGCTTTGTTGTGTCAATTTATGAAACTGCGGAAATTGATATAAACATACAAAACACTTTTCATCCTGTGCTTTTGCAGGCCGTTGGTGAGGAGACATCGAGCCCGGGGCCCACTGATTCAGAGATGGCAGACCAAGTGTCCACAGGTGATGAGTCTCATCAAACAGAATACATTCTGCATTATGCAATGTGCTCGTCTTGACTTTCCGTTTCAAGTGTGACAAAGGAACAAAGTAATATCAGGCACAGAGTTAAACATATTTGTATCGACTTGTTATTTGATCATAGTGCCAAAATAAAGACACAAAGCATTAAAATGCTAAATAAGTAAGGCAAGGTTCCACTTGTTGAATTAAACAAGATGATGATGTCATATGACAACAATATAAGATTGAAGCGTTTATCCTTGCATGATGCTTAACATACATTTTTAAAAACTACAGTGAACATTTGTATGTGATACAATGTGGAATGATAGTAGTTCATACTGAATTATAGCCTATGTAACCCCACTTTTAACACTTGCCCAACAGGAACATGAACAGTGCTGATGACGAAGTCATTAAAACAGTTTTTGAGCTTTTGGGATCAATCGTCAGTTATAGATGTTTAAAAATGAGTCTAAGATGAGTCTATGCTTAAATCAATGAGCAGATTTTAAGGCTGGAATACATGACACAACAGATTTTTCCCTGTTTTGAAGTCAGAGCAATTCTACAGATTTTGAGAAGTCAGAGTTGACAAAATCGCATAAAAATAGGCATAAAATAATTTTTGTTTCAACCATTAAATATATTTGATATCTTAAGATGATTTTAGAACATTGTTTTCATGAAGGTTTTTGTGTTTTGAACGACAGTGAAAAAGTGAAAAAATGTAGGGTGGGAATTGATCGGATTGTTTGAATGATGTGGTTTGCTATTGCTGTGATCTCATGTGAGTGACAGGTTGTCCCGCCATCGCATCAGTAAAAACATAATCAGAGAGGAGATGTCGTTTCAAGAGGGAGAAGTTATTTTGATTAAAGATTACGAAGGCACATAAACTTGCACGGATAAATCGTTTATAATAAATACTGCAATATTAAGCAAGATTCTTTGGCCAAAAAACAGGACTATGAAATCCATGTGTAATGTATAAATGAGTCTTGTGCATATTGACATGCTCTGATCAGAGACCTTAATATTTTTACCATCTTTAATCTCAGGTGAAGGAAGGATTATGGAGGAGCAGGAGAGAACAGATGAACCATGTAATTCCCCAGTGGATGAAGTGGTAAATCTATCTGTAGTAGATCACAATGTCACAGAAACCACTGCCTCAAATTCTGCTGCCAATCCTCATCCTATAGAGGCTAATCTCGCCATACAGACTTTGGTAAATGAGATGTTCACTGGACACACACCTGTTGAAAGCACCATACCACAAAGGTCCAGATCTGATGCACAAGATCTGTGTCCTTTCTGTGGTTTAATGCTGCACAGAAAGAATCTGCAGGTGCATTTACGAAGGAAGCACCCAGATCAGGTTTCAAACCAGGAGAAGCCTCCCCCTGCTCAGGTGAAAACCCCCAAACAACAGAGACTCCCTTTGCGAAAACAACAGAAGGTGAGAGGAGAAATTCATCCTTTGAAAAGTTATGCTGCTTTTTTACTCTTTAGAGCAGAGTTTCCCAAACTAGGGTTTATTCATTCCTGGAGATTTGTGATGAAAAGCTAATAATTCATGTAAAATTAAAATAAATAATTTTAAAATAAAAACAAAAAATATTTGATTTGTTTAACTGCATGTCATGTGACCATTTAATGACGTAAGAGAACTGTGAATATGCATAAGCATTTGTACTGTTAAATGATTGAAGTAGTTCAAAGTTGGTTTCAAAGTTCAAAGGTGTTCTTCTGAACCAAAAAAGTTAGGGAATCTGCTTTAGAGTAAAGGGACAGTTCACCCAGTTATTCACCCTCATTTTATTCAGAATTTCTCCTGTGTTTCCCAAATGAAAGTCATACAAATTTTCAATGGCATAACAGTGATGACAGATTTTCATTTGTGGGTGAACTATTCTACAGTGGGCCAGAAGTATACAGCAGAACGAAATGAAAACACAACACAACGAATCAACACAACGCAAATGCTCCCACGTGTGTATAGATTTTTATGAAACAATATGGACAACAATACATGAGCAGTGTCGTTTCTATAGACTCAGGAGGTGTGTTACCATGCAGACTTTATACTAGGTGCAATGTACTAAAGAAACACAACTTTTGAACAGTTTTTCTGTACCAATATATTGTTTATGAAACCTTGAATTCCCATATGGGCCAATAGCTGTCTGTGTCCTGCAAGACCACGCCTATTAAAGCTACACAAGAAACTCCTACTATCACCCATGAACGTTATACAGTAGGTGGCGGTAATACTCTCGTGAGCGGCCATTAAACTAAAAGAAGACGAAGAAGAACCGCCTACTAGCAACAACATTGCGGCCACTACAATATAGACGCGCGAATTCGATGTCGTCAGGATGGTTCAATGTCGAGATGTGAAAGTAAGTTATTGAATTAAATATTATCGTTTGTCTTTGTTGTTGGTCATACAGTGATATATCATGGAAAATATTATTTTAACCCTAAAAATGTTTTTGTATCCTGGGGAACATAAGCTTTTGAGATGCTGTGGGGAGAGGCAGTGAGTGTGTGTGTGTGGAGAGAGAGAGAGAGAGAGAGAGAGAGAGAGAGAGAGAGAGAGAGAGAGAGAGAGTCTGTCTGTCTGTCTGTCTGTCTGTCTGTCTGTCAACTGCAACATAAATAGTTGGGAAATAAAGTCTTGTTTTAAATTTCACCTAGTCCATATCTTCACACATATAAATTAAATGTTTATCTTTTTGTTTGTGACAATTATAAGCGATGTGGACAATTGAAGTGTCTTTTACTTCTAGTTCCATGTTACCATTCTGAATGAGGGAAGTTGTCCTGGACCTATTTCACTTGCTAAAAATGAGTACAAATGCCTGTTTTGTAAAAAAGACTGGAAAGTATCCTGCACTGGTGGCACATGTACAGACCCACGAGAGGTCAGTTGTAAAACATAAAGGTATGTTTTAGAGTAATGCTGTGAAATGTTATAAAATCATGTTGTCTCTCTGAAATTAATGTCAGCATGTCAAATTATGCATATACATTCATAAAACTATTTTGTGATATATTTCTCTCTCTCTCTCTCTTTTTTGTTTTTTACAGGGTATAAAATATATAAATGTCATCTGGGATGTATAGAAAGTGGACACTATCACTGCTGCTACTGCTGTCAAGTTATAATTCAAAAAAACTTATTTGTTAATCATGTGGAGAAGTGTGCATCAGCCAAAGTCCACATTCCATCTACAGAAACTTCAAGAGTATGTTTAGAAACCTGTGCTTTAAAACCAACTAACTGTCCATCGTCCCAAAGCATCTCAACAGTATCTGCCACATGCGATTCTATCCCTAAACCTTTAACCAATCCAGGCTTACCTCGAGCTTTGACTTTTCCACCAGTCGCCAGCACCTCTGGATCTTCCATTGTTTCTGCAACATGCATGGTTGACCACAGTGCCTCAGAAACAGAAAATCTTCCCAGCACTCCACCTACACAAAGTTCCTTGACCGGCTCGAAGACTGCTGTTTTACATCCTACAGTTGTAATACCCTCAGACATTCAAAATATTGTGTCTGCCAACCAAACTGAATGCATCTCCACCAGTAACAAAAAAATAATTAAGTGTAGGCTGAAGATTCTAAACAAAAAAAACATAACCCACATTCAAAGACGTCATTCTTTGTCTACTCCAGATATCAATATAAATTTTTTTGGTTTTTCCAGAGGAGTGGATTAATGGGCTTCCAGTGCATCCATTTTTGCACTTTAGTTGACCGTCTTATTTCTACTGAAGATGAGACGCATCTCAATCAGGAAGGTCTTTTAGATATGGTCAGAAAAAGTGGATTTATGAAAATACAAAGAAAAATTGTCAAGCAAAAAAAAAAGTCCAGATGTATGTCTGTATTGGAGCCACACACCTATTACTATAGGTTGGGGGAGTTAGGTATTTACCATTGTTTTTTATGGACCCTTGAATCAGCCAATGAATTTCTCAGCCATCCAAAGAATGCATCGAAGCGGACATTAGAGCTTCATACTGGATACATTAGAGGTAATGGTCTAACAAAATCCAAATTTCAAACAGCTTTTACTTTATCATTCTTTTTAATTGACACCTTAAATGCGTATATACCTATACATGACACGGCTAATTTCAGATGCAATGGATGCAGTTTAAGTGTTTATAAAAAAATAAATATAAAAGATTGGTGCACTAAAAAATGTTCACATTTGGATTTTAGTAGACCATTAAATCTAATATGAAGCCCTATGGCTGAGAAAGGAGCGGGAGCATTTTTGTTGTGTTGTGGTTTGATTCTGCGTTGTTAAATCTCTCTCTCTGTGCGTGTGTGGGGCCACCGTGACTATGTCTTTAACATTGTTGACGCTGCCTTCACGTGCTATCGGAATGATCGTAAATACTAGTTTCCTAGTTAAAACAAATGTACATGATCGCCATCTCAAGTCAAAATTTGAATGCTATGATCTCGTAATTATGACTTCAGAAGTGGGAAGTAGGAAATTTCCGATAGCATGTGGAGGCAGCATCCTGTTAATTGTTTTACGGTCTATTATCTGGACCCATTGCAGGCAAATTATATACTTTTCTAAATATGAATCCTTAATAATGTCAGATTAAAGATAAATAGCAACAGCGCAACGTTGCAGTTTATGCAGCTAAAAAGAAAGGACAATATAAGACTAAAATAAAAAGCCATACTTGCGTGGTTTTATGTGCAGCAAAACCCAATACTTTGCGCATGATACTATGGTGGGTTATATTATGTTCTTAAATATTGGCGCGGTTAAATAAAGATCATGTTGTCGAAACTGTGATGAATAAACCGAACCCCCCTCAGAGCCGCGGAATGGATGCGTCCGCACTGAAAGCTCTTTGGTCGCTGTTGAAACATCGGCTCTCATCGACTCCAGCGATTTTTCCCGATCTCACTCTACCGTCACGACAGTCCACTTTCACTAGATCGGCGTGGATTGTTGGTGACATGCGTTGTGCAGGACTCAGGAGTGTCTGTTGTTATTTTTGCCAGAGTTCATTTGCGCCCAATCTATTTTAAGGTGCGAACGGAACGGGTGCTACTTTTTAATGTCCGGACCGTCTTTTTAATTAACATGTTGCTTTATTATCGACAAAATAAACATTTGTAATGATCTTACCGCGAACCGTATTGGTATTATAGCTTAATATAGACCAGTGAGATAAAATTGGTTACTTCATGGCGCAAAATATTGCCTAAATGTGGGGCTAGTAGCTGATTGAAAAGGAGGTGATTTACATGTAACAAATTGAGTTTTTAATACTGCTGTGCACTAGTACTAAATGTATTTAAGGTCATAAACTGTATATAGTCAGTGGGCACTAAAGTATCAAAAAATGGCTATTAACAGTCTGAGCCCACAAGGCTGCTCAAGTTTGGCCCCTCATCAGGTTTGTTTACTCATGTTGTGTTCTGTTTATGTTGTTGACTGGTAGTTAATATGTTTGTGGTTTCAGATTGCAATGGAGAGCGTGATCAGAGATGTGTTCAGACACTGTATCAGGTTTCCTGTGCCCATTTCGGCCTCTGTGGTCTCTGATGAGCTGGTGGATACTGCCAGTGATAAGCGGTGCATCACTGTATTGACCCGTGAGTTTAGTGGAGAGTTCTGTTGTGTAGTTTTAGAGTATTCTTTTTTTTTTTTTTTTTTTTTAGTTTAGTGATATGAACACTTCATGGTGCTAGCTTTTCAATTCTTTCTCTGTAGGATGGAGTCAGTGTGATTTGGAGAGAGGGGAGAAACTGCGTTTTTCTCAAAGATGGACTCTACTGTGTAAACATGACACAATAGAGCACCATCTGCCATCTGGAACAAGCTCACACATAGAGAAAGAGTAAGATATACACACACACACACACACACACACACACACACACACACACACACACAGATATTCATGTATCCTCAAGAAGTTAAAAAAAAAAGAGGATGGTTTTGACAAGTAGACAACACACCTATCATCAAAATTCTTCTCACTCAGGTTGCTCAGCTGCCAGTCTCCTTCTGGGACTCTTCAAGCTGTCATCCGGGAGGAAGCAGGACATCAGCACCTGGAGGTAATGGCTGATATCTTTAAAATTCACATTTTAAGGTGAGGAAAATGTATGAATTCTCTTTGTTTTTCTTTTGGTAGGTTTGGGGCCAGAATGGTCTGGAGAAAAGGTTGGACCTCGTAGCTCTGAATAAACATGGAAAAGTGTACGAAGATGGTAAGAAATACTTTTTGCTGTCCGTGTTACACACCAAGCGCCTCAAATCACCGGCCTCTGGGCAGAATATGGCTGAATGTGAACACATTCACTACAAAGAACAAACTTAAAAGAGTCATAAGTCTAAAATGAGGGTTTAAATAAAAAATAAATAAATAAAAAAAAACACTCAATGATTCTCACTGAATGATTAGTAACCAGTGGCTCCCTATTGATTTTTATTTACTCTGTCTGGAGCCCTGATCTGTGTGTAAGGATATTGTCTGATTGTGTGTACTTTGTTTCTTTGCGCATCATTAGCCCAGTTTGCATGTTTGGCCTGGTCACCATGTGAAAAAAAGTTGCTGTATGTGGCTGAGAAGAAAAGGGTGGAGCCGTCAGCTCAATCATCAGTTGTATCAGCCAGTGAGGATGGAGGGCTGGTGTTGCTTGAGGAACAGGTGAGATGTCTCAATCAAATCATCTCAACTGAGCTTATGTAGCTTTGACCTTTCCCAAATGTAGCTTTGTGCATTAACTGTTATTACTAGATGTTAGAAGAAATGTATTTGAGGTTTTAAAAAAGTATTGCATGCATTTCTCAGGACAAGAACATGTATGTTGAAGACTGGGGTGAGGGGCTGGAGGGTAAAAGCTGTCCAGTCTTGTGTGTAGCTGATCTCAGTAAAGCTGCAGTCATTGTGTATGCTGGCGTCCCTCCTAATATATCACCAGGACAGGTGAGACGCATATCTCACTATTCTTATTTGCCTAATTGATAATGAATTCTGTTATACCATACTGGCTTTAAAAGGTAGATGTTATATCAGCAGTCTTAAATTCAAGTGTTTTAAATATTAATTGAATTATGAAATAATCCTTGCTCTCTCAAGGCCCTGTGGGGGCCTAATGGAAAGGGTGTGCTGTTTGTGGGCCAATGGAATGAGCCATTCAGACTGGGCCTGAAGTTCTGCTCCAATCGTAGGTGAGAAGCGGAGTTAAAGAAAGCTTCAATGCCTTTAACATCTATTATTTTTATTAGTTATATTTCCACCCTCAAGTGCTACTATTTAATAAGATGCTTATCTCAGTTTGCTGACTTACTCTGTGGATAAAATAAAAAAGTTTAAAAATACAATATTTTGCTGATTTTCTGTTTTTTCAGATCAGCTCTCTTCTACTTGAATATGAAAGGGAATTGTGGTGAGATTCTTTATAGGAGGGGTTGTATGTATACATCAAAAGTGCTTTTGCTTTACATGATGAGCTTTGATTTATATGGTCTTTATCCTCTTTTTGTTCAATTTGACCTGGTCAGAGTGCTTGTCATCTGAAGGCATGTCTGTGTCGAGCCCTCGAATGAGTCCAGACTCATGTTGGATCGTCTACTTACAGGGACAGGTCTTTGGACCACATCATCAGTGCCTGAGAATGATGTTGGTGAGAATGTAAATAACATGTAATGTAATATTTCACAAAGGAATGTTTAAATGAAATGCCAAACTATGGAGTATTTTGTTTAATATTTATAATATACTCAACCGGTCAAAAGTTTGGAGCCAGTAAGAATTTTTTTATTTATTTTTTTTATCAAAGAAATTAAGACCTTTACACAGCAAACATGCATTAAATTGATCATTAAATTGACAGTAAATAAATTTCTAATCAAATAAATGCTGCTCTCTAAACTCTAAAAAAGACCCAGAGACCCCCTTTCGCCTTCAGAACTGCCTTAATTCTACGTGGCATCGATTCAACAAGGTGCTGAAAGCATTCTTTAGAAATGTTGGCCCATATTGATAGGATAGCATCTTGCAGTTGATGGAGATTTGTGGGATGCACATCCAGGGCACGAAGCTCCCGTTCCACCACATCCCAAAGATGCTCAATTGGGTTGAGATCTGGTGACTGTGGGGCCATTTTAGTACAGTGAACTCATTGTCATGTTCAAGAAACCAATTTGAAATGATTCGAGCTTTGTGACATGGTGCATTATCCTGCTGGAAGTAGCCATCAGAGAATGGGTACATGGTGGTCATAAAGAGATGGACATGGTCAGAAACAATGCTCAGGTAGGCCGTGGCATTTAAGCGGTGCCTAAAGTATGCCAAGAAAACATCCCCAACACCATTATACCACCACCACCAGCCTGCACAGTGGTAACAAGGCATGATGGATCCATGTTCTCATTTTGTTTACGCCAAATTCTGACTCTACCATCTGAATGTCTCAACAGAAATCGAGACTCATCAGACCAGGCAACATTTTTCCAGTCTTCAACTGTCCAATTTTGGTGAGCTTGTGCAAATTGTAGCCTCTTTTTCCTATTTGTAGTGGAGATGAGTGGTACCCGGTGGGGTCTTCTGCTGTTGTAGCCCATCCGCCTCAAGCTTGTGCGTGTTGTGGCTTCACAAATGCTTTGCTGCATACCTCGGTTGTAACGAGTGGTTATTTCAGTCAAAGTTGCTCTTCTATCAGCTTGAATCAGTCGGCCCATTCTCCTCTGACCTCTAGCATCAACAAGGCATTTTCGCCCACAGGACTGCCGCATACTGGATGTTTTTCCCTTTACAAAGAATGGTGTGAAAAGGGGAATGGTTGTGCGTGAAAATCCTTGTAACTGAGCAGATTGTGAAATACTCAGACCGGCCCGTCTGGCACCAACAACCATGCCACGCTCAAAATTGCTTAAATCACCTTTCTTTCCCATTCTGACATTCAGTTTGGAGTTCAGGAGATTGTCTTGACCAGGACCACACCCCTAAATGCATTGAAGCAACTGCCATGTGATTGGCTGATTAGATAATTGCATTAATGAGAAATTGAACAGGTGTTCCTAATAATCCTTTAGGTGAGTGTGTGTGTGTATGTGTATATATATATATACATACACACACACACACACACACCTAAAGGCTGCTCAGTTACTGGGATTTTAACGCACAACCATTTCTAGGGTTTACAAAGAATGGTGTGAAAAGGGAAAAACATCCAGTATGCGGCAGTCCTGTGGGCGAAAATGCCTTGTTGATGCTAGAGGTCAGAGGAGAATGGGCCAACTGATTCAAGCTGATAGAAGAGCAACTTTGACTGAAATAACCAGTCGTTACAACCGAGGTATGCAGCAAAGCATTTGTGAAGCCACAACACCCACAACCTTTAGGCGGATGGGCTACAATAACAGAAGACCCCACCGGGTACCACTCATCTCCACTACAAATAGGAAAAAGAGGCTACAATTTGCACGAGCTCACCAAAATTGGACAGTTGAAGACTGGAAAAATGTTGCCTGGTCTGATGAGTCTCGATTTCTGTTGAGACCTTTAGATGGTAGAGTCAGAATTTGGCGTAAACAGAATGAGAACATGGATCCATCATGCCTTGTTACCACTGTGCAGGCTGGTGGTGGTGTAATGGTGTGGGGGATGTTTTCTTGGCACACTTTAGGCCCCTTAGTGCCAATTGGGCATCGTTTAAATGCCACGGCCTACCTGAGCACTGTTTCTGACCATGTCCATCCCTTTATGACCACCATGTACCCATTCTCTGATGGCTACTTCCAGCAGAATAATGCACCATGTCACAAAGCTCGAATCATTTCAAATTGGTTTCTTGAACATGACAATGAGTTCACTGTACTAAAATGGCCCTCACAGTCACCAGATCTCAACCCAATAGAGCATCTTTGGGATGTGGTGGAACGGGAGCTTTGTGCCCTGGTTGTGCATCCCACAAATCTCCATCAACTGCAAGATGCTATCCTATCAGTATGGGCCAACATTTCCAAAGAATGCTTTCAGCACCTTGTTGAATCAATGCCACGTAGAATTAAGGCAGTTCTGAAGGCAAAAGGGGGTCAAACACAGTATTAGTATGGTGTTCCTAATAATCCTTTAGGTGAGTATATAAAATATTTTACAATAGAAAACAATTATATTAAATTGTAACAATGTTTCACAATATTTCTATATTCGTTTTTTTTTTTTTATATTTAAAAAGAAAATATAATTTTTATACTCTATATTTACTTAAATCAAATAAATACAAAATTGGTGAGCATAAGAGACTCAAAAATCTTACCATCCACAATATTTGAACTGGAGTGTGTGTGTACATTTACTATTATATTATGTATATTGCATTTATTATTTTTATTTATTAAACGATTTTCTCTGTCTTTGTCCCTTTTAGTATGACATGAAGAACAGAAGCACTTCAGTTTTGGTAGATGTGGTCAGGAGAGCAGAAAAGGGTACTTGGATGAAAACCCATGCACACACTGAAGAGTGCGGTCAAGTCCGTTTAATTTGTATAGCACTTTTCACAATGGACATTGATGTGAGTAATGTCATGTTTTCTCACAGGTCATTTTGCTGGTATATACGAGTCGTTGCCGTCTCAGTGCTGGTCTGCAGACAGTGAGAGAATCTTCTTCAGCAGTGCGTGTGAAAACAATAAGGTAAACTAATTTATAAATATACAGTTAAGGACAATAAATACAGGTGCTTTACCAAAATAATGAAAAAGTGCAAAAAATTATTTGCATACTGTTAAATAGCTTGAATAGAAAATGTCTGCACTGTGTGGATTCTGAATTTCTGATTCCTAGATTTTGATTTTTTTTTTTCTTTTTTTTTTTTTTTTGCGCACCATCTGTTCTTCTAGGCAGTTTTCTCAGTCGACAGAACCACAGGAAGAGTCACACAAGTGTGCGGACTGGATGTGCTAAGACTAGGTAGTATGAATATGGAGGCTGTTTTTTCACTTTACTATCAGTGTGTCATTACTGTATTTCTTGCAATTTGTGACAGTCATTAACTCCGTGTTTGTGTTTGGTAGATGATTTCGGGAGTGTGCAGCTGTTGACTATACAAAAAGACCTGATGGTGATGAGCTGCTCGTCTCCAAATCAGCCACCTTGCCTGGTACAACCATACACACATGCATGCATATCTTCACTGAAGATACTGCGTGACATATAACTTTGTGTTTTCTGTAGAGAGTTGGCTTCCTCTCAACAGTTGATCAGGCTGAGGACATGCAACTTTTTAATCTGGGTGGAGCTGATGTGTATGAGGAATTTTACTGGCAGCCCATGTTGATCACACCCCCTTCTCAAGAGGAGAACCATCAGTTCTGTGAGTAACATGGATGTGACATCAGATATACAGCTGCTACTAGCAATATTTCTTTGTGAATGTTTTTTTTTTTCCTTCTTGTTTTTCTTTGCCTCTATATAGCTGGACTGAATTTCGGAGCAATTTTGTTGAAGCCTTACAGTCCTCCAGAGAGAAGGAAAACTCCTCTAGTGGTGAATATACATGGTACGGCTGGCACTTTTTCCCATGTAATTTTAATTCAAATGTCAGTGATCAATAGCTATATTTACATGCACCCAAGGCTCAATCAGATTGAAAAGAGGATTGAAAGTGGTGGTGTAGACCTGAAATAATCCAATCAATAGGAAAAATAAGCATTTAAACGCTAGGGCTGTCAGGATTATGAAATTTGCCTGACGATTAATTAAGAAAGATGTGCTATTGTCTGTTTTAGGACTTTGACGATTAATTGTCTGTTTTAGAGCTTTGTCATACTTTTTTTTTTTTTTGCTTTGTTCATTAAATAATTGTCACAAATGATCATGATTGAATTGAATCCTTTGTAAGTTGTCACTTTGCAGTGTAAGATTAATATATTTAACACCTTTAAATATAAAAGTAATTTATTCAATTAACTGAAACCGATACATGCACAACAAACTGCCAAATCACAGAGTCCTTAAATGTAACATATGTAGATATTCAGCCAGGCCCGGTGACAAAAGGGGACACATATGGAACAGCAGAAATGACCCCGGTTACCCCTGTAAACAAAGCAGGATTTCTGTATAAAATAATTAAATTAAATAATATAATATAAATAAAATTATTGTCCCTGTTTAATGTGGTGTGACCTGTAATCGCTGTAGTGCCTCAATTCAAGGCAAGCGGCAGTGTGAAGTGCACCGTGAACTGATCATCTCCTCCGCTCTAATACCAGTTACAGCGCAAAATAAACATGAATGAACATCTGAAGGTATGTTAAAAAATTGTTAAAACAAAAAAATATTTTTTTGAATTTTTATGGCAAGCCACCATTTAAATGATTTATATTTCAAAAAATGAATTGGAGAAATATAATTATGTATTGTAAAGTTAGTATTTAACTTTATTATAAAAACTTCCTTGTGTAATTTAAGTGGTTGTATACAAATCAGTTAATTTTAACCTTCAATATTATAGTACCAACTGACTCCCATGTATAGTTTACAGCATTAGCTGAATGATTTTTTTTCATTGAGAAAATTTGCCATGTACTGCTCCTGATATCTATCTATCTATCTATCTATCTATCTATCTATCTATCTATCTATCTATCTATCTATCTATCTATCTATCTATCTATCTATCTATCTATCTATCTATCTATCTATCTTAATAGGCTATTTATTTTACATTTTAATCTGGACTAAAACATGCCCTAGTTATTGACAAAAAAATGTCTGGATTTATTGTTTAGTAACACTTTACAATAAGGTTACATTAGTTAAAGGGTTAGTTCACCCAAAAATGAAAATTGCCTCATGATTTACTCACCCTCAAGTCATCCTAGGTGTATATGACATTCTTCTGTCAGATGAACACAATCTGAGTTATATTAAAAATGTTCTGGCTCTTCCAAGCTTTATAATGGCAGTGACTTTTGGGTCATTTTTGAAGTCCATAAAAGTGCAACTGTCCGTCATTAAAAGTGCTCCACACGGCTCTGGGGGTTAATCTCTGACGAGCGTAACTGGTGTGCAATGATGTCAGACATAGCGTAAGCATTTTGAACTGCGAGAGGCGCGGGCACTACGCTTTTTCCGTGTGAAAGTGAACCCAAATTCAGCAAAGTTTAGGGTTCGTATAAACATAACATTTAGAATAGGAAATTGTATTGGACTAATTTGGATTGATGAAAATTACTGCATGTAAACATACCTAGTGAAGTATTTCTCTGTGCAGGTGGTCCTCACGCTCACTTTGCTGCTGACTGGAACTCCACAGCTGCTGCTTTAACCAAATTGGGCTTTGCTGTTCTTATGGGTGAGTGTTCATATATCTTTCATATCATATATTCTTGTTCCTGTCAAAAATTTGCACAGATTTTAAGTATTTAAAGATTTTGTGTGTTACAGTGAACTACAGGGGCTCCACTGGTTTCGGTCAAGATGGCATAGAGTCTCTGCTTGGAAATGTTGGCAGTCAGGATGTCAAAGATGTTCAGGTGTGTATATGCACAAATAATGTGCCTGTTTAAAAAAAAAAAAAAAAAAAAAGGTTAATTGCATTAGCTCGTTTGTCATTCTTTGTGTCCAGAGGGCAGTGTTGTGCGCTTTGCAGAATGAGACTACTCTCGATCCTGATAGAGTGGCAGTGATGGGCGGCTCTCATGGTGGCTTCCTGGCCTGCCACCTGGTTGGTCAGTATCCAGATTTCTATAGAGCATGTGCAGCACGAAACCCAGTCATCAATGCAGCCACACTGCTCGGGACCAGTGATATCATAGACTGGTAATGCACTCGTGTTTATATTCATTAGTACTAGGGCTGTGAAAATGGCTGAATGTGGATTTTTATTTTAAATTTGACGAATATTTTAAATTCAAATTTTAATTTTGACTTGTCTTGTCTTTAAAAGCATAGAACCAGTTTCTTAAGATCCAGGAAAAACACAGTTAAAAGGGTGGTAAAACACAATTTCACTTTTCTAACTTTAGCTAGTGTGTAATGTTGCTGTTTGAGCATAAACAACATCTGCAAAGTTACAATGTTCAAAGTTTAAAGCAAAGGGAGATATTTGCTTTTAAAGAAATCAATTTCTAAGGACTAGAGCAAACGGTCGGTAGGGACTACAGACATTCCTCCAGGGTTGCTGACATCACCAACCTTAATATTTACATAAACCCCTCCTCTGAGAATATTAAATAAGGGGGGCGAGGCCATTTTTTTATTGCTGTGGAGAAGAGTTGTGGTATAGTTAGTAGGCTAGAGTGTTGTTGCGTAATACTGACGGAACGCTGTTATTTTCATCCGGATGGCAGGTCCACTTTGTTCAGCTTTCCTAGGGACGGGGGAGTCAGTGATCAATGGTTAAAATTTATGTTTAACTCGGTCACTCATAATTATTACCCAGATCTCACTCTCGGTGCTGTACATTTTACGGAGGAAAGCTTCCACAGTCTTCGCTAGTTCAATGCAGGTTTCGCACAACGGCTTGTCCTGAAAGATGGAGCAGTTCCAACTTTTTTACAGGCCACAACCTGTAAGTATTAGTTATATTTCGTTGATGTGTTTTCCTGTAATAGTTCGTAATGTTAATTGGACGTTGTAGCAAGGAAGTAAACAAATGACAATGTTGTTTGGCTCTGCAAACCAGTTTGTTAAATGCTCATTCATTCTTAACGTTATCTGACAAACAGCGAACTTGGAATTAGTATAAATTATTCTTTGATTAGAGCTTTTATGTGTTGTTTATCTACAGGCATGCTAAACATGGTTCTGTGTTTGATTTGCCTACTATAGTAAAGCCAATGTTTAGTGTTCATTTTGGGTTAATAGTTCTTGCGACAGATATTTGCCTATAATCGTTAGAATCAACATTGTTTCTAATACTACCAAAGCACAGACTACCGGTAAAGGTAAGGGGCGTGACGTTTCCAAAAAATGTGCGTTTGGCGAATCACAACACACTGGGCCATTCTGAGCCCACTGCGTATTTTTGTGGGACCGGCTTCATAGAAAAGAAAATGAAGCATGAACACGTTACAGTGCACATGTTAAAAATGAAGCATGAACACATGTTACAGTGCACCCCACAAACACAATCAATTCTTCGAAAGAATGTGTTTTACCACCCCTTTAAGCATGGTTTATTTCAGAACTAGAAGGAACCTTTGTGTATAATACAGTAATGTGGTATTCAGAAATTATAATGTTACTGTAAATCTGTTGGATAATTATCAATGTACTGTATTTCAGTTTTGTGTGCTTGTACTGCCCGTACAGGAGATATTCCTCTGTTGGGCTTCAGTATGCTTTTGACCAATTGCCCACATCACAGTCCCTCACTTCCATGCTGGAGAAGTCACCTATAATACACGCTGCACAGGTATACACTGTCACGCATGCATTGACAATTTTTACAAATCAGAATGACCCTAATGGCTGTTTCACATCGCAAGCTTAAAGCGGCGTGTCAGCTTCATGTCAGAATAACTACACCGTCACTGCAGCTGCAGATGCGCAAGAGTATTCACACTCGAAGCAATTGTACAGTGTCACAGCAGTGCCTCCAAACAAGCTAAATATAAGTGAGCATTTCTTTACGAAAAACAGTATATTTGTTTTTAGAAGTTGGTCATTTATAAACTTCATAATCTTGAAAGTTTGTTAACATGGGGTGTGTACAACATTCGCATGTAAATGGTAAATGACAAACACAACCAATAAAACAGCTCCGATCATGTTGTTTCAGTCATACTTCGATATGTTTGCTAGACAGCAAACTGACAAGACAGCAAACTGCAGATAAAAAAAACGCACACTCGGGTTTGATTTGGGTAGTGCTAGAAATTATATACCTCTGTGTAAGCCTATTACATAATTAAAGGGGGGTGAAACACTCAGTTTCAGTCAATCTCATGTCAATCTTGAGTAACTATAGAGTAGTATTGCATCCTTCATAGCTCCGAAAATCTTTAGTTTTATTATATTTATAAAAGATACAATGTACCGAGCGGCTGGAGGCGTATTGTGTGGGCGGAGCTTAAGAATCACAAGCTTGCACAGCTATTGCGTTGAGAGCGTCTGAAAGCTGTAACATCCTTAAACGTGGAAAAGAAAAGTTATCCTAAATAGACCATGGGTATCAATCAGATTCAACCATACATGTATATGATCCAAAATCTGATCCGTTGGCTGAAATTGAACACAGCAGCAACAGCGTCTACAGCAGGACGTCTCTATGTGGTATGTACTGTAACTGTGTTTGCTTAGTGGCTTGTCATGCGCAAGTTTTACAAAATTTGTGTGTGTTTACTCATGGTTTATGAGGACATGGTTTGGTTTATGGACTATTGTATGCCACTAAACGTTAGCAGTAGCAAGCAGAACGGTTTTGCACGTCAGACTAGTGCGTGTTTACATAGAAAAATGGAACAATGGAATAGTAGCGGATTTGAATGAAGAAGCTCATTTTGTGTGACCGTGCCCTAGGTTTAATATGTTTGGTGTGGTTTTACAATAAACACCTATAGTGGTCAGCTAAACAAATGTAAACGCACACCATACATCGCATGCTCCATTGATAAATTAACTATACACGATCATGTTGTTTACTGATGTGCACTTACGTGACGATAGCCGACAACACACGGACAGACATTTGAAGCAGTTTTACTCACCCCCTGCGGTTCCAACGCACAAACGTGAACCTTTATCACTGGGACTGATCCTTCTTTTAGCATTAGACAAGCTACAAATCTGGCATCGAACTGGGCCTTGTTTATAAAAGCAAATCGTTGCCGAAATGCAATGGAACAAACAAAAACACTTGCGCAACTCTGTTGCTGTTCCTGGAAAACTCCGGAAAAACTCCATCCACTATCCCATTAATGCTGGGTTCTTTGGGAAGCTGTACAGGGTTTTCTTGCCCTGACAACCAAAAACACACTTCTTTGGTGACATTGTTGATTTCGTGAAGTCCTGTGACTGCAGTGCAGCCAGCATCCCTAAAGCCGAGAGAATGGGCGTGCATTTGCTCTCTTGCTCTGGTCACCCGTAAGAAAAGAAGAGCCCGTACGGCCCCGTACAAGGACATTCCACCCTTGTTGACATTCCACACTTGTGAGAAACCGGAAGGAGTATTTAAGACACAGAAATACTCCATCAAACGTCCAGCTTATTTTTTGAAACTTGGTCCATGTTTAGCATGGGAATCCAAGTCTTTAACAGTGTAAAAAGCTCAGTATGCATGAAACAGCATTTCACCCCCTTTAACTAAAAGAAAGTTTATACATCATATTTTCTGTTTACTTTACTTTTTATAATATACAATACTTTCACCCAAACTGAATAATTAAAAACAAGTTTAAATCAGTAAATGTTCTATAAATATTTTTGATTGTTCATTTTCTTTTCTGACATATTCAGTTCTTGTTAAAACACACTAGACATGCCTGCTCTGTGCATTTTGCACACTTTTTTGTGTGAAATCATATTTATTTTGTCTATCAAAAAATGTGCTTTATTTTTGTATTTTTTGTTGCGGTATTGCTTTTTAACTTTTAATTGAGCATCAGCAACAAAAAAAAGGAATCTGCATTGAACCAACTGCAATTGATGTGTGTTTAGATCCGTGCTCCTGTTTTGTTAATGTTGGGTGGGAGAGACAGGAGAGTATCGCCTCACCAAGGTCTGGAGCTCTACAGAGCACTCAAGAGCAGGAATACACCTGTCAGGTACACACACACACAAACTAACACAAGTATTTAATATACAAACATACTGAAAACTCATATTATTAGTCAGTAATAGTGATAGACCAAGCTGATTAAACATGCAGTATTTGGCCATTTCGAGATGATTGGTTTTGGCCATTAATATATTGTATTGTATTAGAAAATGTAATGTATTCCTGTGACGTTAAAGCTGCATTTTCAGCATCATTACTCCAGTCTTCAGTGTCACATGATCCTTCAGAAATCATGCAAATATTATTTGGTGCTCAAACATTTTTTTTTGTCTCAAGGTTACTTTTTTCAGGATTTTTTGAGGAATTGAAATTTAAAAAACAACATTTATTTGAAATGGAAATCTTTTGTAACATTTATAAATGTCTTTGTCACTAAATCATTCAAAACCTAATAAAAGTATTAATTTCTTTAAAAAATGTCACTGACCTTTCAGCCTGCTCTTTCTTTATCACACACTTTCTCTCTCTTCTCTTTGTCTGTTTCTCAGGTTGTTGTGGTACAGTGATGAGGGTCACTCGCTGTCTAAAGTCAACACTCAGTCTGACTGCTTCCTCAACATCGTTCTGTGGTTTAAAGAACATTTAAACTGACATTTCTCAGAAGTGCATATGAAAATATCCATCAGAAGCTTTTTTATTTCTGTCTGCACACATTGTGTTTGACATTCTTGCCAAAACTGTAAACGTCTATGAATGCTGCACTGAAGCTAAAGTTACAGGCAATGGAGGTGCCTGTCCAGTAGGGGGCAGACCTGTCCACGTTAAATCAGCACTGCTAAAATAAGGGGTCAAATGCCAAAGCATGGAGTCCATAAGTTAAGAAATCCGATCTCATTCACACTCTTTTGTGAGATGTTTGCTCTTCATTCTGTTTTTAATGGAGAGTAACATGGCAATATTTTTAGATCAAATCTGTTTGACTTTAAATTCAAAGGCATGGTGATTGATTGTAGATTTAAATTAGTTTGAATATGAAAAAAAAGTACATTTTGGACAGGAAGTACAAGAGAAGAGCAAAAGGCTTTTTTCAGGACATTTTCAGAAACGTGTCTGTAGAGATCTGTAACATTCCATGTTTATAAACATGATACAAGAGAAAAATGTGTTTATTTTGGACCGTGTTCATACACTTTATCCAGGTGTGCATAAAACATTGGTTTATCCTGCTGTAGCAGCTCACATATCTAAGACTCTAGTGTCTATTTCATGTAGAGCCGCTTAAGAAAGATCCTTCCCTCAAAGATTTCTTTGTTTCATAGTTTTAGCAACATTCTTGTCCTTTGAACACTTAATCCTCAAATCCCCTTTGACGGATTCATTCAGCCCTTGTGTTTCTGCATATATTTGTAATATATTTTGGTTTGCCTTTTGTTACATGTTGAGCACCAGCCAGGTTTACGTTACAGTGTTTTAAGGCCAATTGTAACATGTGGATTTTCAATATGCTGGTGGTCTCAGGGGGCAGATTGCTTTATACCCTGTAAAGATTGCATTGCTAATGACCCACAGAGAGAGAAGTAGAGCACAACAGGTCACCTGAGACCACTGCCACTGTGTGTGCGCGTGCGTGTGTATGTGTGTGAGAGAGGGAAAGAAAGGTCTATTATTATTCATCCTTTGATCGGGTTTGGTGTAGGTGTCTGGGTCTTGGCAGGTCAAATATCATTATAGGTTTTTTCTCTCGGTCTCAGTCTGCCTAGCTGCTGGAAGACATGCTTATAAAGGAAGATTAAAGAGCAAGGCAGAATTTGAGAATAAACACAAACACCAAAAAAAAAAGAAGCAGAAAATCATTGCCAGGGGGTGAGAAGCAGATTAGAGGAAGTAAGCAGAAAAATCTGAATAGTTCTAAAGTCACTGGGTAGAGGGAGACCAGGCTAAAATGAGCCACTGCTTTGTTGGTACTTTCATGAGCTCTGTGACCAATTTAACGAAAACACAAAAGTTAGCTTTATCTGATGGCTCAAGCATTTTTTTCCTGAGAATGCTGGGAGTTGGGTCAGATCTGGCCTAGGGTACATTGAATCAACAGTCATAAATATGACGCATACAGAAGCAGTGATTGTGCACTAAATCTTTTTAGGTTGTCAAAATTCTATAGCATAAATTCAATCCTTCAGACGTCTTTGTTATACTTTGGTTCATGTTGCCTCAGTTGTTTTTGGTCATTACAAATGTTTAGTGTGTGTCTGTGTGTGTGTGTGTGTGTGTATACATGTAATTATTTTTATATATATATATATATATATATATATATATATATATATATATATATATATATATATATATAATACACATACACACATGCACATGTATTTATAAAATTATTATTATTATTATTATTATTATTTTTATTGGTTGTCGCTTCTCGCGTTGTTGTCACTGTTAATCATATATAGACACGTTTCTAGGTCATTTCTGGTGCCAAGAGATCTTAAATATTAAACCAAAATCAGTGTTATTTTAGTGCTATTTAAATACTATTATAATATTTATAACTTTTGAGTTAGCTTTTATGTTTTTCATTTTAGCTTTTTTTTTTATTTTAGTTACATTTTTAATAGTTTTAGTTTAACTGTTTAAAAGTTGTTAAAACAAGAATGTTTAAATTGAATATTAAATTAACATTGCAAAGAAAGACAATTTGGCTTATCAATATATTAAAAAAAGACCCATTTTACTAAATTCCCTGCAGTCTCTCATGAAGTCCACTGTGCTCTGATCACAGACTAACAATGTGGAAAAGAGTCCAATCCAGAGAAAGTAATGGTGAATGACGAGGGACAGAACTGACCAGTCATATCCATTAAGGAAAGAGTATACAAGTAGAGGGGCTGCTCGTGTGTGGTTATCAGTGTGTTTAGACAGAAGGCTCTGGATGGGATTAGAGTGAGTAGAGGAGATTAAACAAGAGCATTTCCACCTGCTTGTGATTTAGTTTGTTGGATAGGGAATGCAATATTATTTCGTTTGAGGGATCTGTGTGATATGTTGTGTGAGTTTGTGCAAGCTTGAAAACATTACCACACTCTCATAGGACGCGAAGAGTGTGTATGTGTTCAGGGGTCCGGAGGCTAATAGACTTTTGGGATAATTAGCATGCTGCAGAAAGCCATTAATTCATCTCACCTTTCCTCCCCCATGCTTCCATTCATGGGCCAGTCCGCAGTGCTCTGCTCAGTTGTCACTGTAATGGATGAGTCCATTAGCTGCCCCTGGCAGGGGAGGTGATCGGTCAGAGAGTAAACTGGGTAAAAAGGGCAAAACTGTCATCAAACAACTTAAGCTAATAGCATCACCACTTTACTTGATGAAATGTGTTTAACACGCTCTCTTGTGCTTTGCTTTTCTCCCTGCATCCCTCAGATAAACACGCATGGCACACACCTTCATATTCAAGTGTCTCTCCTCTCTGACTTCCTCTGTCATTTTCTCATTCCATCGCTCACTCCCTCCCTTCCGCTGTTTTGCCATGTAACTCTGTCGTTTCTTGGGAGTGATGGAGCTGGAGAATATTTGGTCACTTATGAAGAACTGACATTTCCTGTCAGCGTTTAAGTGTTATGACTGGGCATTAGGGTGAAACGAGGTGCTGAAACTGTGTGAGAGTTCTGAAAGCAATAACAAATCCAGAAATTCACCAAATTTGACATTCACCAGTGAGCAAAGAAAAAATCTTAAACAGAATCTTATGGAATCTTACACAAAGATAAATAAGTAAATGCAAAAACCCTGTGCTGTGAGTTTGCACGTGCAGATGTTTAAGTTATATGATTTTGTGCATGCTCCCTTAGAACTGAACTATGTTCAGAATAGAATACTAGTGTACCGCACAGTATACACTGAATCCTGCTTATTATTAAAAATGGTATGTAGTACAAATTAAATTAGACTTTTTAAATGTTAAAAATGTCAAATATGGAATGAAGTATAGTTTGCATTTTTTCTTTATGACCTCTTCATGTTGGTCACATTAGTTTCTAGCTTCCATTTTTTTGTGTGTGCACATTTTGGGATATTGCATAAAAAACGCTAGATGGAAACGGCAAGATAAATTCTAAAAATGTGCATAAACTGTGATGGAAACACATCCTTGATGTGGGACAAAAAACTGCCTCGTTGGATTACTGGACTAACCAGCGGACCAGTTTCATTGCACAGCATCTAAAATGTTGGTTTGGTCATTCTGAAATGCCTGAGCCAATGTTTGTCATAAATGGTTTGGTATAATGTGTCTCACATGATTGTATTGCCAAACACCAGGTGTCCGCCTCTGAACTGAAGATATCATGACGTTTACTGCGTTTCGTCTGCGTGCTCTGTGGCTTTTTATCATGAATTAATTGCACCTCAGTGACTGCCCCGATTGCAGCAACTTCCATTTTATCGATATTTTGTCAATGAAACATGAGATGGAAACACAATGCAAGCAGCTACAATCCAGCTTTGTTTTATTTTCAAAGTTAGCTGCACAACATGAACATCATTTGCCTCTTAAAACTAGAGGCACACAGTTTACCCATTTAACCCGGGCAAATAAGTTGCAAAAGTTGCAATGAGAAGCACATACAGTGCATCTGGAAAGTATTCACAACGCTTCACTTTTTCCACATTTTATGTTACACCCTTATTCTAACATAATTAAATTCATAATTCTTTTTTCCTCAATTCTACAAACAATACCCCATAATGACAACATGAAAGAAATTAGTTTGAAACCTTTGCAAATTTATTAAAAATAGAAAATGAAAAAAACAAAAAACAAATCACATGTACATAAGTATTTACAGCCTTTGCCATGACACTCAAAATTGAGCTCAGGTGCATCCTGTTTCCACTGATCATTCTTGAGGTGTTTCTACCTGTCCACCTGTGGTCAATTCAGTTGATTGGACATGATTTGGAAAGGCACACACGTCTATATAAGGTCCCACAGTTAACAGTGCATGTCAGAGCACAAACCAAGCCATGAAGTCCAAGGAATTGTCTGTAGACCTTAGAGACAGGATTGTATTGAGGCACAGATCTGGGGAAGGGTACAGAAAAAATTCTGCAGCATTTAAGGTCCCAGTGAGCACAGTGGAGCATCCGTAAATATAAGAAGTTTAGAACCACCAGGACTCTTCCTAGAGCTGGCCACCCGGCCAAACTGAGCAATCGGGGGAGAACGGCCTTAGTCAGGGAGGTGACGAAGAACCCGATGGTCACTCTGACAGAGCTCCAGCGTTTCTCTGTGGAGAGAGGAGAACCTCCCAGAAGAACAACAATCTCTACAGCACTCCACCAATCAGGCGTATGTATGGTAGAGTGGTCAGACGAAAGCCACTCCTCAGTAAAAGGCACATGACACCTTGCCCCGAAGGACTCTCAGACCACGAGAAACAAAATTCTCTGGTCTGATGAAATAAAGATTGAACTCTTTGGCCATGTCTGGAGGAAAGCAGGCACCACTCATCACCTGGCCAATACCATCCTTACAGTGAAGCATGGTGGTGGCAGCATCATGCTGTGGGGATGTTTTTCAGCGGCAGGAACTGGGAGACTAGTCAGGATCGAGGGAAAGATGAATGCAGTAATGTACAGAGACATCCTTGATGAAATCCTGCTCCAGGGTGTTCTGGACCTCAGACTGGGGTGAAGATTCCTCTTCCAACAGGACAACGACCTTAAGCACACAACCAAGATAACAAAGGAGTGGCTACGGGACAACTCTGTGAATGTCCATGAGTGACCCAGCCAATGCCCAGACTTGAACCCAATTGAACATCTTTGGAGAGATCTGAAAATGGCTGTGCACCCCATCCAACCTAATGGAGCTTGAGAAGTCCTGCAAAGCATGGGAGAAACTGCCCAAAAATAGGTGTGCCAAGTTTGTAGCATCATACTCAAAAAGACTTGTAATTGGTGCCAAAGGTGCGTCAACAAATGATCAAGCAAAGGCTGTGAATACTTATGTACATGTAATTTTTTTTTCTCTCGTTTTTTATTTTTAATAAATTTGCAAAGATTTCAAACAAACTTCTTTCACGTTGTCGTTAAGGGGTATTGTTTGTAGAATTGAGGAAAAAAAATATGAATTTAATAAATTTTGGAATAAGGGTGTAACATAACAAAATGTGGAAAAAGTGAAGTCTTTCCGGATGCACTGTATACCTCAGACACAAATCTCAAACATGGTGATGATCAACAATTGTAATTCAGTAACTGTATGAACTCTGAACCATATGACATCTAAATTACAGTGACAGCAGCAGCATAAATCAAGTCGGTTAATGCAAAGCAAAACTCATTTTTATATAATCGCTTTTTTTGTTTGTTTTTTTTGTCCAAGGCTCGTCCAAATGTGTCCCAACTTTATAAATTGAGTTATTTGAACAAACATTTCTACATTCAACAATGTTGTGCCAGTTCCCAGCATGCATTGCAGCTTGAAAAATTAGGTAAGTATTATTATTAAAATTATTATTGCTTTGCATTAACTGGCTTGAATTATGCTGCTGCTATTGTCACTGTTATTTAGCGGTCATATGTTTCAGAGTTCATATTTTACTGAATTACAATTGTTGATCATTACCACGTTTGAGATTTGTGTTGACATGAGACATGTGCTGAGGTGTTGAGCTATGTTTTTCTCATTGCAACCTATTTGCCCGGGTGAAATGGGTAAACTGTGTGCCTCCTTTAAGAGGCAAATGAGGTTCATGTTGTGCATAACTTTGAAAATCAAACATGGAGATGTAAAAACAAGGATTGTAGCTGCTTGCATTGCTAAACTTTCTTTGGTTGTCTGGACAAGAAGTTTTAAGTTCAAAAGATTACCTGGTCATTAGATGATCAAAAGTATTTAGGTTGATTTTAAACTGAAGCGAATTAGTTGAGTTAATTTAAAAAATTGAATGCGATAAGTTGCCTTAAGTTAGCTCAACTTTATTTTTATTTTTAATTTTACAGTGTAATGAAAGATAGTCTGTGATGTTTAGCCCTGCTATTATTGCACTTTATGGCCAGCCTCATCCCAGACTATAAAA
>CM031950.1:12766885-12779522 GCA_018749465.1 Paracanthobrama guichenoti
GTACTATTATATTATTACAGTAATGTAAGATCTATGTCTTGGTGAAAAGCCTCTCAACCACTTGAAGCTGCACTTGACATGGCAACCTGGCCATGTAAATCTCTAAATATGGTTATATCCTCCTTTTGAACTGGACTTTTCACTTCTGCAAAGTATGTCAATTATTTTCATTAGTGATGTTGAGTAATTACAGCAGCCCTAATCTTGTTGAGACTCAATTTGTGATTCTTTTGAAAAAAAAAAAAAAGCTGTTCATTCCTATTCATTGTTTATCTAAAACCATAGTAATGTTCCTCATTTTGAATGTCCCCAACGGTCAGAATAAAGTGTAGCAACAATATAATTGCCACCTTAGCACTAACTGAATGTATGTTTTTGTGTACTTGCAGGGGTGTGTATGATATTGTGGTAAAGAAGGATGGTGTGGGCTGCTGTGTGGGTCATTATGATAATAAGGGCAGTTTCGGAGAACTGGCCCTCATGTACAACACTCCACGTGCTGCAACCATCATTGCTACAGAGAAGGGAGCCCTCTGGGGACTGGTGAGTGTGTGTGTGTGAGAGAGCAAGTGAACTGACAGCGTACCTGGTTGACAAAGTGCTCTACAACAGCACCACTTTGTGGTTGAAACACTCAATGACTGCTGCTTCACTTTCACAGTGCTTTCGTAAGTGTGACAGATACTAATACAACCGAGTTTTCAGCTGAATGATATGTCTGTTTCAGGATCGGGCAACTTTCCGTAGACTCGTAGTGAAGAATAATGCAAAGAAGAGAAGGATGTATGAAATCTTCATTGAGTCTGTTCCACTGCTCAAATCACTAGAGGTAAAAACATTTATTCTATTACCAAACATGTTGTTTAGTGGTGACAGTATCAGGGTTGCATGGCTGAAGTGAACATTAAAAAAAGCTTTAGGAGGAAGAGAAGAACATTGTTACATTCTTAGACCAGCAATGAAATGATGAATACTTACTTACAGAAATCTTTCTGTTTCATAGCTATCTGAGAGGATGAAGATTGTTGATGTGCTGGGTGTAAAATCATTTCACGATGGCGAGAGGATCATTATGCAGGTGAGTGTAGAAATATCATTGGACAACAACAGTCTTTACAATAAGTAGCATTCATTTTAAAAACTACACCTTTCAAGGAAAACAGTTCATTAAAAGAAGTTTGTGAGGTTTTAGATGCAAAACAATAGATGTGCTATTTGAAATTCTGGTTGTCAAATGTTCATTGTTAATGCGATGACCTCCATCTGTTGCCAGGACACCTGTATCTAAATAACTTCAGTTTAACTCCATACAGTAAACTCACACAAAGCAATATATACTACAGCAAATCTAATCTGAATGATTGTTCATATCATCACCAAATGTAAACTACCACCCAGCTCTAAACTGCTAAATGGACTATTAGGCATATAAATGTTTTCATTATGAAAATGATGAAGTCATATTAACACTAGGAATTTCTGTAAAGCTGCTATGAAACAATATGTGTATATTGTGAAAAGAAACTGACTTCAAGAGTCTGCTAAAAATCATGTTGGGACCAGATAAGATGCCATAATCATTTGTTTCCAAATGCCACTTAGTCATATATTTGGTAATCTAAAGGCATCTTTACACAGCTGAGTTAAGGCTGATCTAAAGTGGCTCTGTGTCTGCTCTAAATTCTGTGTAAAGACGCAATGCTGCATAAAAGGAGACTTTAAATACACCGTGTCACACCCACCTCAACCTCAGCCAGGCAAAACATAGGAATAGCTCCATATTGTTTTAGGCAAATAAAAAAATGTCTACTATTTAAAGTAAAAAAGTCTTGTACACGCATTGTGAAGCAAACCATGTGTAAACCATCGTGTGTAATCAATTGGCGTTCCCCGTTTGTAATCTTCCTTTGAAGAGATTGGCAGATCAACGTGCTGCTATGTTTCTCTCAGATACGGTATGCTTAACCCATTCGGCGTCACTGTGTGCATTGTTATATTCAATTCCAAAAATCATCTTATTGAGAACATATTTCACGACGGTCAGGTGACATCTGTTGTACAGCCTGAAACGCTAACTTGAGTATCATTGTTCATTTGTTGTGCCTGCTCCAAAGTGACTTTCTGGCTTTTTGGAAAAACTTTTTTGATCACCCTTTTAATCCTGTGGTGATCTACCAGGTGTAATAATTCATAATTTCTTAATAGCATTTGTTCCAGCTGGCATAATTTTATTAAAGCTGCACTATGTAACTTTCTTGTGCTCAAAATGTATATAATGAGCGAGTACATCATGAATCCAGTTTCCAAATCATGTTTTTGTCTTATCCTGAATCACTGTGGTACACCTATAATAAGTGTTTATATTCGGACTATTTTAGTCCGGTTCGGGTCACACCGATGCGGAGGAGCACAGTACCTGTGTGACTCGTCATAGACCTAGAGAGAAGTAGCTCCGGCTACAATGTTCTTCCACAAGATGCATGCCGTTCTGTTTATTAACCACTAGAGAGCCAAAAGTTACATAGTGTTTCTTTAAATTAGATTTTGTTTCTGTGCCACGTTTGCTGTGTAAAGATGCCTTAATGCTGCTGTACATTTACCTCTATTCATGACACATTTGTCATTTTGAGTCAATGGGCTTTGCCATAATATCCTCTGTTCAGCTGTCACACACCACTCGAGTAGCTACAGCATGTCTGAAAGAACACACACACACACACAGAGCATGTGTAATTATAGCACTATAATAATAGAGCGGAACTGAAGATCAGGACTCTGACTGATGCTATTGTATCATTAATCATTATTATTATTATGGGCTGCTCTATTACCAGGGTGATAAGGCTGATTGCTTTTACATTGTGGAGTCTGGAGATGTGAAGATTATGATGAAGAGTAAAGTGAGTTCCTTTATCTTTTTTTCCCTCTGTCTCTTTCATTCTGTTATATTATACTGTGCCAAGTTTGTAAAAAACAAAAAAATGTTTTTATGTTAATGCAGACATCATTCATAGATTGATTGCCCCTAAAGTTTGAGCATCCTGACTAGCTGTTGACTTCTGCTTAAAGGGATAGTTCACCCAAAAATGACAATTGTCATCATTTACTCACCCTGAAGTTGTTCCAAACCTGTAATTTCTTTGTTCTGATGAACACAAAAGAAGATATTTTGAAGAATATGCGTAACCAAACAGTTGATGAACCCAAAAAACACCATGGAACTCAATGATGCCTCACGACTGTTTGGTTACCCATATTTTCTTCAAAATATCTTTTGTGTTCAGCAGAAGAAAGAAATTCATAAAGGTTTGGAAAAGCTTGAGGGTAATGATGACCAAATATTAATTTTTGGGTGAACTATCCCTTTAACCTATGGCTTAGGTTTGGGGCGGGACTTAAACTATTTGTTTGTCCAACCAATTTTTTTTTTTAATTCTTCTTGATGTTAGCAACGTATAAACATTCTTCAATTTGAATTTTCCCTCACCGTAATGCCCACATTTAATTTTTAAATAGTTCTTTCAATGTTTTTCTGTGTCTCCCAGACGAAAGCAGACAGACAGGATAACGCTGAGGTCGAGATCGCTCGCTGCAGTAGAGGGCAGTATTTCGGGGAACTTGCTCTCGTCACTAATAAACCACGTGCTGCCTCAGCCTATGCTATAGGAGACATCAAATGCTTGGGTAAGTGTCTCTTGTGGGCGTCTGACTTATATTTTTGGATTGAAATAAAATGTGTGCCAAGTGCTCCAATAACTTCTCACGACTGATATTTATGTATTTCAGTGATTGATGTACAAGCCTTCGAGCGCTTGCTGGGACCCTGCAAGGAGATCATGAAGAGGAATATCGCCCATTATGAGGAGCAGTTGGTGGCTCTGTTTGGATCCAGCGTGGACCTGAGGGACTGAGACAGACTGGCCGTGCCTTACACACACACACACACACACACACACACACACACACACCACACACACGACACACACGACACATAGGTTATACACTCCCAAAACATTTTGTAGGCACACATTCCTTTTTATGTGCACTCATACTCCAGCCAACATGCTCACACTTTCAAATCATACCTCACATACACACACGCCTGTTATTGCGTCAGCTGTTCAGTACAAAATAAAAGCATTACCAGCTCAACTGCTGTGACCCTGAACTAACCACAGCCTGGAGAGGACATATGCGCACGCGCACACACACACACATTCACTTACACCAAAAATTCCCAGCCAAGGACCCATCCTTTCTCATGGTCACTTACAGTCACAACAAAGAAAAGCGAAAAAGAGACCAGATAAAAGAATCTATGTTTAAACAAGAAAAGAAGTTGATATCTTTCAATAAAAAAAATGCAAAAAAGCGCAAAAATTTAATGTTTTAGAGCATTTTATGACGATGCAAAGCTTTGATAAACTTGTTTAAATATGACCTGTTTCTTTCCCTGCTGTTGGTGCATAAAAGTTTTTGCTGGTGGTATCCACAGTGACTGATTTTTCTCACTCCACATTGTATTGATTGATTAATGTATTACTATTATTATTATTACATATTTTTGTTGAAGGGTTGACTTGCTGTTACACCGCCCCCTAATTGGAGGATGCGAGGCCGAATCTAGTGCGAATTTTTTCCCTTTAGTCTTTCTGAATGAGTCGTCCTGAAAAATAAATAAAGCAGACATTTTGGTAACCTGCTGAGACTCTTATGTTGCGAATGTTTGTTTGTTTGTGTGTGTGTGTTGGACGGTGCGGTCTGTAATTACAGGAACAGTGCCATTTAAATGTCAGGAATCAGTTTTGTTTGTAATCTTGATTGGAGACACCATACAAGTGTTTTAGAATGGAGTGTTATTTTTTCTTTAGGGCGTTAGTTGGCTATTGTTAGTTTATCACCATTGAGGGTTGGCTAGTTTCGGCATTTACAGATTGTACTTTTAATAAACTTTGGATAAATCAGGGTGTCTACTTTTATTTGGGGATTCTTTTTTCCTTGGGGAGAGGGTGTTCTGAAACAATACCTTACATGGACTACATTAAAAGAGTTCATGGAAATGTGCCTTTATTGATTATCATTTACTCTTCCCAACAATTAACTGAGAGAAAAAATATTAGATTGTTATTTTATTGTTTGAATTTTTTTTCTCTAGTTTTTCACAGGTTACTTGTGACTGGAAACAGACTGGTTTGTGTCTTCTCAAAGCTCTGAGACACTTGCCTGGCATTTTCCTGCTCTTTTCTTAGCAAAATTCAGGAAATGAAAGAGTCCAAGAAAGTCCATTCTTTCTGAATTTCTGTATTATTTTTGCTCTATGTTCAAACTTAAAAATGATTGGGTAATTCTCTTGTACCATTTTGTGCAAAGAAATGTGCAATTCTCTCCCAAGTGGGTTCCATTGTACTCAGCATTAGTCTGAGAATGATTGACTAGGCCATGTAACACTTGGACCCCCAGTTTCACAAGACAGACCCAGACTAAAATGCAAGCTGTTTAAATCTTAAATTAAGTCATTGCCATTGTTTTGTCAAAAGATGCATACCAGGAATGTGTTTTTTTTATAAGGTATGTTTATAAATGTTACTTAAATCTCTGAGTGTATAGCAAGTGTCCCACAACAAGGGCACTGCTAACTTGCATAATTTCTAACATTTTTTGCAACAAATGTAGTCATTTCCATGCCATATCTGCATAATTCAGTACTAGAGCTGCACTGCCAGGGTGCCTGACACAAGGTTTGACCTCCAGCCAGTGTCTGTCCAGCTGTTTGGTTTCCCATGGAGTACACAGACTCTTGTCAGGGTGGGTAGCATAGTTTAAATAGCACTTACACACAACTGCCTATATCAGTATTTGCTGAGAAAAGCCCCTTTTAAAAAAAGAATGTAAACATCACGAAAGTGGCTTCAGAGGTCAACATATTTAGTTTTACTAGACCAAAGCCTGTCACTGCTCTACAGTTCACAGCAGTCCATTTTGCAATTGGGTCTGATGACGATTTATTTGTTCTTGTATTCTGCATGTGATATTTTTAATTGTTGGTTTGTTAGACTTGGGGTGTTACACAACATCTGAGCACAAGTTAAAACTCTTCTAAAAGCTTATTGTGTCATTTCAATCTTAAACTTTTTAAATTTGTAATAAAAATAAGCATTATGTAGCTATGCAGGACCGTGCACAGACCTTCTGAGGGGCATGTGCTGAAACTGAAAAAGGGCACCCCAAGGGCAACTGCATGTCTGTTCACCTACCCCTAACACTTTATTATTAAACACACGTTAGAGAGTTTATTTCCACTTTAACATTTTCTTAATTTTCATTGCTGCTGAACTTCAGTTCATTCAGTCAAGATAGAGGGAGCAGAGTTATGAGGTTTACTGGCAGTTTGAGGGCCCAACAAGATTTAGTCACAAAGACGTAAAGGGTGACCAGTAGCATTGACTTGTAGAAGAAGAAGGAAAAAAAGGGCACTTCACAGTGTAAGGGAAAAAAGGGGCATGTGCTCTGCACAGGTTGAGCCCTACCTGTGCACGTGCCTGTAGCTGTGTATACATGTAGCCTATGTAGGCCTACATAAATGTGTATTTAAGTGGTGCCCTGTTTACCAAGTAGACAATAGTATCAATGAAGAGGAAAACAATGTGAAGTAATCAAATTAATTATCACTTTTGAGTATAATACTATGTGTCATTATCAGTCAAATTGTAGGTCGTTTAATTAGGCACTCGGGTTCGGTCTAGGCAATCGAACCAAGTGTGAAAGCACCATAAGAGTGCTAAATTTGATCATTCAGTCATTTTTAAAGACCAAGGGGAAATTGTTGTCCTGGTAAAACCTCAAAACAAACATCCATAAAACGATGACATGCATGGTGTAAGAGAAATTCACTAAAATAAAATATAATGTCCTCGTCCTCGCACCCAGGAGAGTATGATAAATAAAACAAACACGTGGTATAATCTTCCAGAATGTACAAGGTTATGTAGGCCTACTCATACAGTGTAAGAACGGACATGTCCAATAGGTGGCAGTAAATCGACTCGTGCCGCCTGTTTCATCTGCTCCACCAGAAGAAGAGGGAGATTCCAAAGACAGCTTGATGTGACAGCGATACAGTTTTCAGCATGTAGGTATCATAGATAAGAACTCGTGTGAACTAAATCCAAAATAAATTGCATGTGCTTCTCACAAGCAGTCGAACGGGAGTCGCAACCGCTTGCTGTGTTTGTTCATCTGTTCACTTCTCTGACTTGCTGTCGTGTTGTGTTCTTGACTGTTGCGGCATACTGTTAATGTTGCTTTAAAGAACATTAGCTAAGCTAAGCTTTTAGCAATTCATTTTATAAACACAATAAAATAGCACATAAGTTCTTGCTATATTTAAAAAATGTCGAATCAAACTCCTCAATTCCTGTCAGAGCGTCGCATGGCATTTGACGAATGAATGACTCGCACGTTGGAGATTTAGGGTGGATTCAGGTACATTTGGGACACTTTTTTTTTTTTTTTTTTTTGCCATTGAGACGACTGGGAATTTTTTTTATTATTATCCTGAATTCACCCCTACTTGAGACAGGAATAGTGTTTCTATCAAGCTGGTGCAACAAATGCACCATGAGGTTCAGCTTAAAACCAGAGATAAATTTGAAAGTAAACCAGACAAAAAATGACATGAAATCCCATGGACATGTTAAATGACTTTAAATAGCTTTACTGCGTCTCTCTCTATATTAGGGCCTGCGAACATTTATAGCACAACCCTTTCAAAAACCCACACACTTCACATCAGCATTTCACACTTGGCTTGGTAAAGTAAAAAACGCTGTTGAAAGCCATTTCCTTTTAGTACTGCTCTAGAACCAGCCTCTTCACACTAAAACCACAGTAATTAATACAAAAGGAACTAGCTAAACTGACTCCAGGCCAGTGTTAATGGGAGTTTACAGAGGAATTGATATTTTAAGCTGCTTGTTTCCTGATTTTAACCCTCTGTTGCATGAGAGACCGTTTTGAAACATTAACTGGCAGTTCTGTCTCTGAGCGCCGCAGGTGAGGTTGGCTATTTTATTCACAAATTATTGTTTATATTTGGTAAGATTTTCTCATTTTTAAGTGAAAAAAGAGGTTTATGTTGTCATGAACCTGAGTTTGCATCATTTAGTCCATCGATGGTTCTGTCTTAAACTTTAGCAAAGAAACTATTACTATCATTCATTTACGTTTATGCATTTAACAGTTGCTTTTATCCAAAGCGACTTACAAAAGAGGAACAAAGCAATTAGTCAAAGAGCCAGCCATATTCGTAATATGGCCATGCTTATTAGAAAACTAGATTAGAAAGCAAGCTAGGGAAGAGAACATTTTTATGTTCAGAATTAAAGTGTCTTAACTAGTGATAAATCATATTGGCTGATATTTTGGGGATTATCAGCTTTGGTCACAAACTATGCCATTTGTGAACTAATCTATCAACATTCTTGTGAATTACAATTTTTGTCAAATGTATATATTTTTTTATTTCAGCAGTTTTTTTTTTTTTTTTTTGTGCTTATCATTTGCAGTCATGAACTGCTATATATCAGAATTATATCGACCGTTGCCCATCCAGCTCTTTTGCTGCATTGAAAATGTCATGTCATAGATGGCTACTAGATTTAAAGGGATAGTTCACCCAAAAATAAAAATTGTCATCATTTACTCACCCTCATGTTGTTCCAAACCTGGGTGACGTTCTTTCTCCTGTGGAAAGAAGATATTTTGAAAAATGTCTCAAATGTCCCCCTCTCATTTTTGGGTGATCCATTGACTTCCATTCAAGCAGAAATGCAAGCAAACACGAAGAAGTTTGTACCAAAGTTAGTTAGTGAATTTGGTGAACTCTGACCTGAAAATTCACAAAACTCAGAGACATGCTGACAATGTGTCTAAACTGAACTTGAACGCAAATGTTGAAAGCTAATTTTTGTGTCTTCAGTCGTATTCTTTTCTAAACTACAGTTCACATAAGCATGAAGTTCATGTGGTGTAACAGAGGAATCACACATTCAGGCAAACCCAAAAGCCACGTCGAGACCACAGCTTCCTCTGCTATTTTAATTTTAGCAGATAAAAAAATGTTTTTGCTTGTTTGTTGCTTCAGTGCTGTGAATTACTTACAATTTATCAATCTAGCTTTTGCCTGCATGTGAAAATGACATGATGGTGATGAAAACTGTTGAGCGTTGAAAACAACTGACAACTGTTGCAGCGAGTTGAATACTCCACTGCATGCCTCTTAATATTTGGATGTAAAGTCCCTTTAAAAGGAAAAGTCATTTTCTCACTCACATTGTTCCAAACCTGTATGAAGTTTCTTCTGTGGAACACATAAGAAGATATTTTGAACTGAACTGTTTTTGTCTGTACAATGAAAGTCAATGGGGTCCTTTTTTTTTTTTTAATAATTCAAAATATAGTTTTTCAACAGAAGAAAAAAAGTCATACAGGTTTGGAACAACATGAGGATTACTAAACAAACTATGTTTTAATAAAGAAGAACGTTAAACTGCGGAAGAACTCCTGAGCACTTTCTGACCCCCGTGTCCTTGGCGTGTGTGCAGGTGCGATGGCGACGTGAGCTGCGCAGTAGTTCGAAACGAACCTCTTCATGAGCGCTGGGACTTAGTGGAGGCGTGCGCTGAATTACTCAATGCCCAATGGCAGCGCAGCATGGGGGCGCGAATTCACTCGCTCCGCCAGTCGAGCCACAGCTATCCTGTGTGTCTCCTGCTGCTAAAGGGCGAGAGGCGGAGTCAAGACGAGAAGCTAATAGGCCACGCCCGCTTGTCCCGCGTTCTGGGGAGCCGTAGTTTGTTTGTGGAGTCGGTGGTAGTGTGCAGCACGCTGCGAGGGAAGGGATATGGCCGTATCCTGATGGAGGCCGTTGAACGGTATGCCAAAGGACGGGGCTGCACACGATTGTGCCTAACCACCCACGATAAGCAACACTTCTACGCCCATCTGGGGTTTGTGCTGTCCAGACCTGTCCAAAGTGTCGGGACGCTGGCCTCCTTCATGCCTATGGAGGTGCTGCACAAGTTCTGTAGAAGCACTGAGAACGAGGAAGATGAGAGGAAGAGTGATGTTGAGTTATTTAACAATCCTGCACCTTCCATTTTACCACCTCCTCCTCTACCAACACCACCACCACCTCCTCCTCTACCCTCCTGTCCTCCTCCTCCGCCCCCTATTTCTGCTCCTCCACCTCCTCCATCTTGTCCTCCAACATCCTGGTCTCCAGTAAGTCAGACTTTGGAGCAAACGCCATACACAGACAACAGAGGGCTGTCCATCTTCTGGATGCACAAGGACATCTGAAAGTCATGCTACACTCCTTCAGTCTGTAATTATTCAGGGATACACAAACACAGTGTTTACAAGTTCAAGGAGGATCACTGAACCGTATTGACTGGAAATACTGTGACAATCTAAATGTGCCTTAATCAGAGTTTACTTTGTTTTAACTGTTATTTATTTAGTTTTTATATATAAAAAAAAATGATTGAAAGGCAAATCTTTTAACACAACCCTCTAAAATGAATGTATTTGCTGAGATTTTCTGTTGGGTTTTATCAAAAATAAAAGCATTCTATAACTTTAAGCTTTGTGGTTGTCATTTAATAGGATCACATTTGAGGTTGGGTTCACACTACTGTTCAAACATTGGGTCAGGAAGATATTTAAATGTTTTTGAATGATGTCTCTTATGCTTACTCCAAAATACAGTAAAACAGTAATATTGTGAAATATTTTTACAATTTAAAATAAGTGTTTTCTATTGTAATATGTTTTTAAATGTAATTTATTCCAGTGATGGTAAAGCTGAATTTTCAGCATCCTTACTCCAGTCTTCAGTGTCACATGATCCTTCAGAAATCGTTATAATGTGATGATTTTAAACATTCATTATCAATGTTGAAAACAGTTGTGGTGCTCAATATTTTTGTGGAAATCATGATAATTCTTTTCGGATTCATTTTTAAACGCAAAAGCTTTGTAACATTGTACATGTCTTTACTGCTACTTTTGATCAATTTAATGCACTCTTGCGCATTTTTACCTGTATTAGATTTAGATTTTAAATGGTCTTGCAGTGCACCAAATTATTTTTTTTAAAGATGCACTATGAAAATGTTTCTTGGTAACAATTAACAGAACATCAATTATTGAGGGAATTTTTTTTCAAAACTCAGATGGTGACAGAGAAGCCAAAATTTTGTAGTGCATCACTACAGTACATAACTTCCATGTAATATCTCAATGAGCTCATAAAAGTATAGGACCTCAAAACACTGGATATAGAAGTTTATTTCTTATTATTTTCTAATTTATTTCTTTATTTCTAAACTAAGCACATAATTTTAATAGACTCATTTCTAAATGATTTTCTGCAAGGTATGTCACTTGATATGAATGACACTAATTGTGTCTATTTCATAGGCATGCATTTGAGATCTTCCATTCCACATCCCATCCTCACCTTAGTCCTGTCAGCCATTTTGTCTTCCAGCAACCCTGTTCAGAATATGGTTCAGGGGGAGGAGTCTGTCATCGGGAGGCGTGGCTTTTCAGTGATCTGGAATATGCCTACAGCTCGGTGTCAGCGTCGATACGGAGTCTCCCTGCCGCTGGGCCAGTACAACATTATACATAACTCACAGCAGAGATTTCAGGGTCAAAATATGAGCATATTTTATCAGCGCCGTCTGGGCCTCTACCCCTACATCAACCGACAGGGGTCAAAAGTCAATGGTGGCCTGCCTCAACAAGGATCCCTAAAGGCTCATCTCTCATTGGCTGAGGCGCAGATCAGTGACGTGTTGAGGCAAGAGTTCAGCGGATTAGCTGTGTTAGATTGGGAGGCGTGGCAGCCCATATGGATGTGGAACTTCGGGACCAGAATTGTATATCGGAAATGTTCTAAAAAGCTGGTTAGGTGGGAACATCCAGATATGTCTGAGGAGGAAGTGAAATCCGAGGCGAAGGCGGAGTTTGAATTGGCAGCAAGAGCGTTTATGGAAAAGACTCTATGCCTTGGTGTTCGCCTCTACCCAGAGGGGTTATGGGGGTTTTATGGGTTTCCCGGTTGCTATAACAATCACGGCCAAGGACAGAGTGGCTACACGGGGCAGTGCCACAATGGCACAGAGATTTTGAATGATAGACTGGCGTTTCTATGGCAACACTCCACCGCCCTGTATCCCAGCATTTATTTGTGGCGTAAGCTGGCAGAACACACACATGCTCAGCTAATGGTAAGACATCGCGTACTTGAGGCCCTCAGAGTGGCATCCCAGCATTCACCTGGCACTGAGGCACTTCCTGTTTTTCCCTATGCCAGAGTGGCGTTCACACACACATTGACGTTCCTGAATCAGGTACCTACACAAGAACACTCTGACCCTTTCAACATGGTGTTTCACATTGTAAAGGTCAGAGCTCTGAGCTCCAGTCTTATCATGTATTAATGGGCTCTTCACCTCCACCCAGAATAGACACTGGAAGAGGAGGGGTTTAGTTTCATTACATATTAGCATGATTTTTTGTTACTGTGACTGTAACTAACCTCCATACTCAAGGGGGCGATAGATTCAAT
>CM031950.1:12781833-12795103 GCA_018749465.1 Paracanthobrama guichenoti
CATCCTGGCTTGTGTGGAAAGTGTTAAACCATGCGTGTTACAGCTAACCCCGCGCTCCCCTACTCTTTGGGTTAGTGATGTGAACAAACCGCTAACATAATGTATTAAACTTTGTGGTGCAAGTCGTCCACCAGCATTTGTGCTTAAACATGAATGATTTTGTCAAATCATGGAGTTTGCTCTAAATAAATCCCATAGACTTGTGGGTGGGATTTATTGAGTCGGGCCAGAAAACAACCACCTAGCAACCAGCTATTTAACTCATAGCGTTATGCTAATAACCTCTCTTAACACTTTTGCAACCAAATAGCATGTTTAGCACTTCTTCAGAAAATGTGAAGAGCTTGTTAACCTAACTTTATATGACAGTGATGTTGCCATGATCATCACTGCTGTAGGAATCTGCATTCCATATCCATGATCCTGTCTTTAAGGAACCACGGTGTCACACCCTAATTGGGATTTTTAATCCCGCTTGGTTTTCTGAAGACTAGCTGTAATTTCCTTGGAGAGGCCTAAATGAGCCTGGAGACTTGTAATCGTTATCATATGAGTTACTCATACTGCTTCAGTGCATATGAAACAATTTTATATCCCAAATCTGCAATCAAAACTCCCACGTTAAAGCAGACTCATCATTCATTTCAGATGTGCAGCTGCATTTAGCATGAGCAGAAACTTTTTCCAGGTTAGATTTGTGTTAAATTTCAGACCAATGTTATAGTGTGCACAATACTTGCTGTTATGTACGTTTGTAATTGAATACTAGCATACTACTCATGTATTTTGTAGTATGTTTATTGTGTACAGTATGCTAATTATGTCATAATTGCCGTAATTCTGCGCAGATATTGGGGAAAATGGATTAAAAATGTGGTAAAATGTGTTAAATTAAGCTAAGAGTACTACATTTTTATTGGTAAAAGCATCAGCCTAAACTGTACATTGTACCAACCCGTTTCTGACAAGAAAATTTATATTGCGAAGTTGCAATTTTGTACAAATTCGTATAACGTGATTCGTAAGAAAGCGATTTGTAATAAAACCTAATAAAATGGCCAATAGAAAATGGACTACTGTATCCCACAATGCAATATGCTCGATTGGACCTTTAATGGTATATCAACCTTTTTGATTTAGGCCTATTGTAATATATATATATATATTTCAGAAATGATACATGGATGCTGCACTGAACTGGCACACTACTATACTATTTCTGCATTATATAGTATGTATATTGTGTTTCTACTGTTTAAAGCATTTATCATTGCATACTGCATTCTATTTAACATACTATTTAAAAAATAGTCAGTTTAATAGTATTCTGTTCCATTAAACATGCAATGTTTGAAATACATAATGCACACGGTTTCAGATATTTTTAATATTGTAGTATGCAGTACTCCAGGGGCCAGTTGCATAAACTGTTAGGGGTTAACAGTTTAGGACCCAAGACCAGTAGTGAAAAATGAAGACCAAGAGTCAGGAGTGCAATTAATTAAAGAAAAAATTACTGAAGAATTGTTTGTAGTTTCATCAGCAGAAGCTTCAAGTCTCGTGAGGAGTTTGTAGGCCCCGCTCCCTCTCTACCAGTCTCGTCGTACCGTACATACAAGTGTCCCAACAGTTATACTGTTTTCAAAGCCTATCCACATCATTACTGCAAGGTGGATGATTCTGATTGGCTCAGATGGCTACAATGAACAGTCATGGTAAATTTCCACACATTGTCAGTTAATCAGGTTCACGTGTCCATAGATCACTTGTTGATGTTTTCACCCCGGAATTAGGCTCGTACTGACCTTCCAGATCTGAATCAGGCGACAGCTTGTCCAGAACAAGTCCACCCATCTCTTAGGATGCCCGTTGTACACCTTCAATACTGATCTGTAACACAGAATATTGCGCACATACACAGATACACAGTCTCTCCAAGGTTGGAGTTGGTTGAGCTCTGGCCCGAACCAGAAAGTTTCCCAAAACATACTGATAACATGTGCTTTCTCTCAGTGAGAGGTACAGACAGTATTCACCATAACTCTTTATATGAAAGGAATAAAATATAATATAAAAATGAAAGGCCGATCCATATTTCATATCTGGAAGCCGGGCTAAGTGAGCAAGCACTGTTACTGCACTCCTGGCATGTTACGGGTGTGTGGTACCTCCAAAATCCAAACACACGACAACATGTTATGCTATCAAGTGTTTAGTGACACATCACACATCCCTAGGCCAGACCCTCAGTCACGCCTCAGAGACCAAATACAAACTTTAAAAAACATATATGAGGAAACAAACAATCAGTGGTAATATCATAACTGGAAAGAATCATTAAAAATCATTATAATAATATACAAGGTATATTGAAGCGGCAGTGGATTTCAGAATCCAACCTTTCAAAACATAACCAGTATGTTAAGACTGTCTTCAAGTCCCCCTGTAGTCAATAGTTTTATCTTTTAAAACTCATCTTTAATCTCTAAAATTACAAAATCAAAAAAAAAATGTCATGCCTTAAAATAGCATTTAATGTAACTCCACACCCTTGCCTCATTTAGTATAAGTGGATTCATGAATATGCTAATTAGTCCGCCTCCACTCACTCACACCAGCTCAGAGATCCACTCACTCAACTTTACTGTTACTGTAGTAAACGCTGTCGGAGACATAACGTAATTAATATGACTAGCCTTTGGCTTGACTAAGTCATCAAACAGCTAATAATGTGTTGCTAATGTTACACAAACCATGTTCCCGTTCCATGCCTTTTAAAAATCAGCATCCTTAGAAACGCTTTGAACATCAGAGAATGTCAGTGGAGAAAGCCATATAGTTCAATTATAACATAATATTCATCATATACATAATTCACCTGCTATAAAGGCCTTTTACTAAATGAACCTGATTTTTCATATCAAAAGAAAAATACACATATATAACCTGGCTTCCCTTGAGACTCCCCTGCTTCAGAGCATAGTAATGATATGCTAAAGCCCGCCCACACTTTGACATGATTGGTTACATGGTAGTTTGTGACATCAGAAACAACCAGCGATTTCAAACCCCGTTTTTTCATAGCTACTGTTTTTGGTTCACTGGACTTTTAAGGAGGAAATACTCGGCAATTGACTTATGAATTTGCACATGGTTTGTCTTAAAGCATATTAAAAACCACGTAGACATATAAACAACATTCAAAACTTGATTTTCACCACAGGGGATCTTCAAGAACTAGTCTGACCAACTAGCAGTTAGCCAAGGGATGTGCTAAAATACATTTTTATATAACTGACTTAAAAAGTTATGAACAGTCTCTAAGATAAAAATTTGATGACTAACTTGTAAGACTAGTCTAAGCAGTTTATGCAACTGACCCAAGTATGCCATTGCGAGCACAGCCATTGAGAGCGTGTGCAGGGTTGATCCATCAATGCGGGCTGGTCCTCTATTTAATTGCTTTCAGATGATTCCCAATAATTGAAACCTCAGGCTCATTAGGCAACGTATTTCAAATATTTAGCCATTCGAACAGGAATGTTCCAAACTCTCAGTTGTGCCGTAAATGTTCCTTTAGCCTATAAAATTTGCTTTATGGCAAGTTTGTAACAGAAAACAAACATCCCCCAAACGGCTCTTTTTTCGTAATGGGTTTGTTTAGAAGATTTCTCGCAACCCTTTTCAATGACGTGTCCTTGGGCACCATGATGGTTCTCGTGGTATTGACGCACAGCAGCCTGATTCTTGCTGTGCCAGGAGTCACTGTCCTGCTGGTGCCGGTGACCTTCCTTCCTTTCCGAACAGTCCCGTGTCTTGACCAACAGAGTCATGGGGCCTGGGAGAGGAATAGGCTGATGAAGAGGAAATACTCATCCCGTACACTGATGCAGGAAACACAGGTCAGTGAAAGTGTGTGTGACTTTAATTAAAGCGATTGTTGACTCAACTCATATTTTAGACCAGAAATGTTTGGCCAGTGCATTACAATCATGCATAACTAAAAGTAGGCTATTTGTGCTCACACTCTCAGAAAAAAAGGTACAGTGCTGTCACTGGGGCGGTACCCTGAGGTACAAAAGTGAAATGGTACATCTTTGTACCTTACTCACCCCTAAATGTACATATTAGTATCTTAAAAGGTACATATCGGTACCTTTTCAGTTTTGTACCTTAGTGTACCACCCCAGTGACAGCAATGTATCTTTTTTTTTTCTGACAGTGAACATACTTGCTTTGGGTTCACAACAAACATCCCTTTTTTTATGGAGCATAATAATTTTTGAGTGCACTATTACTTTAAGAAACTTAAAATGACCTGTGGTTCTTATATGTCAGTTTCTGACCAGCATGTGTGCTTATAATCAGAGTTCAGTGTTTTCTTATCAGTTTTTCATTAAAGCTGCATGTTATTGCTGAACTCTTGGGTTTTATGGGTTCAACTTCTCTCTTGTTTTTACCAACAGATCTCTGTTCTTTGCTTTCCCTGCAAAATACCCAGAATTTCGCTCCTGAGTCAGCAAAGAGGAAGCCAGAGAAAGGCAGTTCAGCTGTGTTTACTGGCTTCGTCAAACATGATGATCGCTTCGCTCAGACATTGGAGGTCAGTTATCGATCTTCTGATTAGCGAAGACAGAGCTGATTGATTTGTACTCAGGGATTCATCACTCTAAACAAGCCTTTCAGACCTCACTGATGTCATTGTTTAAACCGCAAGCTAAAATTTGTTTAGGAGCTTTTGTGTTATGGATATGAATGATTACTTCAAATTATGTGGCTTGTTAGTTTTCTTTAAATTTTCAGTGCAGTAATCGATTAAATGAGTTTTACCACCCCGAGCCCCCTAGCAGCCGCATTGCAACATGCTAACCTCTCAGAACACCCTAGCAACTCCGTAGCAATGAGCTAAATTCACCCAGAGCCCCTTAGCTATACATAGCAACACCCTGGCATTGTGGTGCTGAGTTTAGAAAATCTAATATTTAGAAAACATAAGCCAATTGTTTGAAGCCATTCAAACTGAATGAGAGAGAAACGCAAGACGCGGGCAGTGAAATGAGAAAACGTTGAACCTCTTTTAACTTAACAAAGTCCAGAATTGGAATTGGGCTACTTTTAAGTCGTTGCCGTGGGTTAATTGTTTTCCGCTGGTTGATTTCGTATCATTTTGGCTCTCCAACACCCCCCAGACATTCAGTGGAGAATTCGTCCACCTGACAGAGAAAATTGCTATTTTTTGGGCTGCTTAAAAGACGTAAATGCAGTGGTGCGTTTAGCGCATGTTTACATAGACAAACAATGGAAAAGCAGTTTGTAACAATCTGTCTGTTTTAAAAAGTAAAAGCGTAGACACGTTTAAGTGAATGTTTGTGGGCAAAGAAGGTTTATTGTCAGTATTGTAGCGACTGTATGAAGCACAAACCAAGCAGCTTTCTGTTGGCTAAACCACGTGACCAACTTGAACCAATTGCGAAATCTGCATGGGAAAGTATTTGGCACTCGCGCAAACAATCGGTTGATTCTTATTGAAATGACTGGATTTCACCTCTAAAACAAATGTGCAGAACAATGGTAAATGTGACTGCACATTAAGGCCTTACTTTTGCTGCCTCTTAGCCTACTTGTTTTCCTAAGGGGATTTGGACTTATTATATACTGACACCTAATGGTGTGGATGCATGAAGTTTTTGCTTTAATAATTCACATATGGTCTCCAAGAGGTACCAACCCTTTTTTACCTTTTATCAAAAGTGCATTGAATGTACATGTTTTATCAGTATTTGAGGCTCCTGGGAATGATACCCATGACTTTGCTAGTGTCTTTTTCAACCATGTACCATTCATTTCTTTAGCTATAAAACTTTTTAATTAGCTTTATCTCTACCACCATCTCCCATGTCATCACTTTCACAGTGATTTATTATTCTTATAATTTAAGCTCTGCTTAGAGTCTTCAAGATCAGTTTGGCAACCAGAAACAGGGGATGCCTGGGGTCTCCTGCAGGGGCTGATCTGAGATCAGTCAAAACCAATCAAATCCAATCCTTCATCACGGCAAGATCAAAAGTCTGGCCAGACGCCTGGGGCTGGTGACGGGTGGGTGAGACAGGCAGGAATGTAGGAGTTAGAGGGGTGTGTTCTCTCCAAGATCAAAACTGAATGCACCGCTGCTTTAAGAGCGACTCACAGTGACAGACGAGCTGAAACAGGTGTACATCTACATAATAAGGCCAACTGAGGACATCTGTCTGCTGAGAGAGCGGCAATCTTTCAGTACGGTGAGTAGCTTTTATTTGAAGTGATATAAGACATAAAGTATCCATTTAAACAACTTTTCTGAAGAATCATTTTAAATATTAATGCAAGTTGTGTTTTTGGAGTAAGTGCAGTATAGTAATATGGATATGGTAAAAATAATAATAGTAATAATAATAATAATAATTTATTCACCCTTTTGGGATTCTGTATGATTGTTCTCCTTTCATGGAACGCAAAAGGAGATGTTTGGCAGAATGTCCAGGCTGCTCTTGTCCTTACAATGAAAGTGAATGGAGAAAGAAGTGCTGATGCTCCAAAAAAAAAAAAAAAGGATTTAATATGAAAATACCATAAAAGTGGTCCATTTTATCAAGTCTTCTGAGGGATTTGTGGGAGAATTTTGGTCGACAAGATTTTCCGTAATATTCATGATCAAAAAACTAGGATGTGTACACATTCAGTAACTTTAATAAACTAAATTATGGATGTATCTTTTAAGTGCAGGTTTAGGAATGCGCAAAGGTTTTGATTTAATTGGTTGTCTTGTGTTTAACAGCATTCCCCATCCGTCAGCTGTGAAATCCCATTTGCGTGGCCAATAATGTTAAGGCTATCATATGGCTTCAGGAGACTTAAAATATAGTGCACATAGTGTACAGATTATTTTATGGTGCTTTTATGTGGTTTATAGACCTCAACATCTCCGGTCCCCATTCACTTTCATTATAGAAAATATTGACCTGTTGGCGCTGTTAGCCTCACAATAAAGGCAAAAACTGCCAAAAATAAAACTAAAATTTTAGTTTTAGTCATTTTACTTCAACATAAAATAGACGAAAATGTGACATTTTGTCTTTGCAAATAACTAAAAAAATATATGTTTTTGTTAAATCTAATTTATTTCTGTTAATTTATTTAAATTAATGTTTAGTATTTTTAGTTTACGATAACAGGCTATGACACAAGATGGGAGAGAACGAATTTAAACATTAAGGAAAAAAACACCTGTCAAAGTCAGATGGTGAATAGTTTTTTTTTACCTCACATAATTAGACATTAGCAGTGAAAGCTCGCTCGCAGCTGTAAGATCTGCCTTCTGTTTAGAAGAGGCTGTAAGGGTCTGTGTTGGCTCTTACAGTCCTTTATTAGTACAAGATGTGTTTTAGAATTGAGGTATTCCGCCCGGAGCGGGGAATGTATGCCTCCTGCTGTGGTCAGAAGCAAACATACACACGGCATTCGTCATCTGAGGGACAAATGCACTCAAACTACTTGCCAATGCGTGCACATTAACATTAGTAGTTCTCAATAAAGTACTGAAACTGTCTTAATACCAATTGTGATGTTTTCGTGACATCTGCCCTTCAAAGGCGACATCAAAGGTGACCCCTTTGGTCTGCAGCTGTGGGTGGTTTTCCTTCTATCCGCCCCCTCCACTTTTCCTGCTAATGTGGACCTCAGAACTCCTATAGCAGTGACCGCAACTTGTCATTACGCCCATCTTCACTATAACACATGGAAACGAGGTCTTTCCGGGAGGCTTTTATGTTCTGTAGGCGTCCTATAAGGATTCATAGTTTGAGCCTGAATAAGCTTTTGTTCTCGTCAGTGACCCCAGATTCCTACAAACATTAGCATCTGTAAAGAGCAAGTGGGATATGTGTGTGTGTGTGTGTGCAGAGGACTATGGGATATTATGAGGTCCTAAGGTTGTGGCATCCATCCGTTGAATGGGTTCATTTGTGTGAACGTCATCCGGTTCAGGTGAGTCAGCACACAGGATGGTCCCCTAATGCCACAGGAAACAGCTCTTCCCTGCAGTCTGCTCACATCCTGTCTATCAAAAGTTAAAGCCAGTTCTGCCAACACCGTGTTGTGCAATGCCTGTTTTTTTTTTTGCGGCTTATTTACAGTTTTAATGTACTGTTTAAAAAGTTGAATGCTTTAAATCTAAGCTCTAAAAGATTCTAGTTCTTTCGCAAGACTGACTCCGCTCTTTACCACTGTAGTGTATTAAAATCTAGTTATTATCAGTGTTTATGGTAATGGAATTCAAAAAGGTTCCATGTTGTTGCCATGATACATCATCAAAAACATGGTACTAACATATTACCTAACTTGTACCACTCTTTTTTTCATACTGTAGTTACGCCTTGTCAAAATGGGGCAAATAATAAATAAAGCAAAAGGCAGAAAAGAGAAAATCTTCGCAATGATTTCGGAGTGAAATGTGATCTGTGTGTAATGGCTCTGGACTCCTGAAGGTCTCTCAGCTCAACTCGGTTCAGTAGAAACGCTTCTTCATCCCCAGCGGAGAAATCCGGACGAAACCAACTAGCCATCGCCAGGGGGGACCTAGGGCACATTATCGAGAACTCCTGTTTTACATCCAAAATGACGACTTCGGCACTTGATAAAAAAAATTATCTGTAATAAATGTATTGTATTATACTGAATGGTTGCAAAACCTACGTTTAAAGAGTAGTAATTTGAGTCATTTCTACGAACTCACACCCCTCTACCCACAACTATATGCATCAATCTGAGGGCCGAGATCCGCACACATTCAATCCCTGATCCAGATGAGCCAGCTGAGAGCGAGCGATACTATCTAAACGCGCACGGGGCGTGTTAATGCGCTAATACGATGTTTATAGACTGTTTTGTTTTGAAATAGCGATTGGGAGTTTACAGTTATGAGGTGTTGGCATCCGCTGGCTGGATGGCTGGATGGATGGATGGACGCTGCGTGGTAGTTTTTGAGTGATCGGACCGGTGTGTTGAACGGGTTCAGTCCGATCTATACAGGTCAGTGTTTCCTCTAATACATTACAGTTAGTTTGTGTAATGGCTTCTAGAAAGAGGAAGCGATTTTGTAACGCACAGCTGTAACAATGAACTCAATCGCTTTTGTGAAACAACGTTTGAACGTGATCAAAATATGAGTGTTTGTTTCTTTCCTTCTGGTTCGAATAGCCAGGGCGCGTGCTAACAATGTCAATGTCATGGGTTCGATTCCGAGGAAACACATATACTTGTTTCAATAAACAAAAATCATATTTTCCTTCCTTTTGAAAGTTCCTTCTAAACTTTATTTTAAACTTGTTACTGTAGCTCAGCTGGTACACAAAGCCAAGATTATGGGTTCGATTCCCAGGCAACACCTGTTGTGATACAATGTATATTGTAAATGTATAGTAAGTTGCGTTGTGATTAATAATTTGTACAATAAATAACTGTAAATGTAATAAATATGTACTTGTGTAAATGCATGTATAACGCAACAATGAAACGATAACAATAATTGAACATACTTGTGGTTTTGTGTATTTTTAGGTCTGAAATGAGGAACATCACGCGTCTCTTTGGGACGACCCGACTTGAATGGGTCTCCTGGCTGCAACTATTGCTTTTCATGCTCTTTTGGACCTCTTTAAAAGCACAGCAGTTAAAAAACACTAGATGGCCACTGTATTCCGGTAAGCCTTTGCTCTTGGCCTGGAACGCTCCTACGGAAGACTGTAGACCTCGACATGATGTCAACTTCCAACTGGATCAGTTCCAAATAGTGGCCTCACCAAATGAGGGCTTCACTAAGCAAAATCTCACCATCTTCTATCAGGACCGTTTGGGATTGTACCCGTACTTTGAGGCAGACGGCACTGCAGTCTACGGCGGCCTACCGCAGGCCGCCAGTCTCACGCAACACCTAGAACGGATGCCGGATGGGCTCAAGAAGTACATAAAGGACCCGACAGCCAAGGGTCTCGCTGTGATCGACTGGGAAGAGTGGCGGCCCCTTTGGATACGTAACTGGGGTCCTAAAGACATTTACCGTGAGCGTTCGCGACGGGTAGTCGCAGAGAAAAACCCAACTTGGCCTCCGGATCAGGTGGCCAAAGTGGCCCAGCAAGAGTTTGAGCTCTCTGCAAGCAAGTTCATGTTGGAGACTCTTCGATTGGCCAAGAGCTTACGGCCCCAACAACTTTGGGGGTTCTACCTCTTTCCTGACTGTTACAACCACAATTACCAAAATAACCAGACCTACACGGGACGCTGTCCGGATGTGGAGGTGACCAGGAACGACCAACTGAAGTGGCTGTGGACGGAGAGTACAGCTTTGTTTCCTTCCATATACATGGGAAAACTGCTGAAGGACAAACTATCTGGACGGCAGTTTGTACGGAACCGGGTCAAGGAGGGCATGAGGTTGGCGTCTGTTGGGAACGGGTCAGCCAGACCTGTGTTTGTCTACACACGGCCTACTTACCTAAGCACAACTCCAACTACTAACGGCAACTCTCCTGAACTCCTGCTGCTGACAGAGGTGAGATTCCTGTGAAGGTGACGCTCATGTTTCTCTTGGTGTGGCGGAGTTTAATTTTCTTAAAAAAGAGTGTTAATATTGGACCACTGTGGGTGCCTGTTTGTTGAAGTTGACCTGCACTAGAAGTAGGCTTGCACAACATATTGGTAACGTATTAATTTTTTCGTTTTTAACTTCTTGATATTGGCTGAAATTGGATATTTAATTGTTGTTAATGTTCATTTCCTCTATTTTTACATTTAGATTACCTCATTGAATGCTCACTGAAAGTTTTACAGTATTTTCTCAAATATTCTGGATGATGGGCGAAGGTAATATAAATGGAAATATAGAGGAAATTATCATAAACAATCCAATTAAAGAATTTGTAATATTGGCTGATATGGTAGCGATATATTGTGCATCCCCATTGAAATCCCTTGTGCAATCTAGTGAATAGTCATTTATTTCAAAGGAAAATCACTTATTCTATGTTCATCCCCTGAAGTAACCAATCTTTGTAGAATTTCGACTGTACGCACCAAAATATGAGGCAGTTCCTGCAGAAGCAAAAACCCATTTAACACCAATACTTGAGTTTCATGTGACCCGCTGAACAGAACTTTTTGTGATGGTCTATTGGCCTCTGAGACCGTGAAGGAAGTTCAACTGTTTCTGAGATGTCCATATTTCAGGAGTGCAATGTCATGATGTGTTTTTCTTGGTGTCGAGCGACGTTCCCAACGGGATGTAGGTGCAGAGAATTTAAGCATACTGATATACGTCACAGCTTGTCCTAAATATAGCATGCACACATGGAGAATCTTCTCAGCTTTCTGGAGGCAAAGACTTATCTGTGTTCCTCAGAGTCTCGTTGGCTTGGTAGAACAATTACCACAATGCTATCAGCAGCTCAAATGACACGCGAGGCCCGGAGTCGCCCTGAATCGGGTGTATGATGATGTTTACCAACAAATATACAAAATTAATCCAGTTCTTAATGAGCAGAGCAGGTAAAGCTCCGTATTCTGGTCAACACCCTGATTAAAAAAAAAAAAAAAAAAAAAAAAAAATTTTTTATCTGTTTTAGAGCATAAGCATGAATGATGTAATATACATTGGTATATACAAATCTGGTTTGCTGCCACACTGAGACATCAGTAAAACTGTCCTTGAAATCTAGACTAATTCTGGTCTGTCTGGAGACTGAAGATCACGTGATGTCTACTGGACGTATCTGTGCTTCAGCGTGGCGTGTTATTTGTTTTCTGTCTGCAGTTTGCCTGTATGTGAGCGAGTGTTTGTGTTCGTAAAGGAATGACTGAGGTTTGGCCTCGGGTAGCGTTTGGGGTTCGTCAGACATGTGTGGAGAATCTGAGCGCTGCCAGGTATAAAAGTACAAGCCAAGCCACTTTTACAGCATGTCTCTGAGAGAAACGCCACGCTTTAGCTGTAACAAACTCTTTGTGGAAAATGTTTCTTGAGACGGTCTTAATTCATCACATGACTTGAATTAACAGCCTTATACAAGACCGGAATTTTTCGTGTGAATAAACTTCACACTAATTATACAACGCAAATGAAACCGAATATGTTTTACGGCACTGCAAGTGCAAAACATCACCTCAGCACAGGGATGTATTTTGTTTAATTACATGAAAATGAAAACGCCGGCAGTGTAATTGTAAACTGAATCAGCAAACCTGAAGCAGAATTCTATATTGAACACTTCATTTGAAGAATAAGACCAATGTTTTAATTTTTCTGTTTTTAAGTTTTTATGATCTCTCAATTAGTGTTGCACAGTATACTGGTACTAGAAAGGTATTGCGATACCATTTTTAATGGCAGGGTACAGTTCTGCATTTTATTAGTACCAGCCAGGGCTTAACATTAACACCCGCCAAACGCGGGTGTATTTCAGCTGTGTCGTGTAACGCAGTCACTCGCGTTACACATTTCGGTGGGTTTAATTTGATGTATACATTTTTAAATTGTAGTTTTTAAAAAGTCAAAAATATAGATTTAGTTTGATGCATATTAATCTGATAATATCTAAAACACTTCCAATACTCCTTTTCCACAGAATCGATACACAATACCAGCGCTTTCTCACTCCCTCATCTCTCCAACAGTTGACACACAAACCCGCCTCCCCTCACTTGGTCGTTTAATTTGCTCCGGATTAGGGCTGCATGATATATATATAGTATAGATGACAAGGAGGCCGCTTCACGAAATACAAAGTCAATGGAGAAGGTTTTATTTGCCCATGGGCGTGGTTTTCAGATTATGACGTGTGTCTCTATTGGCTGTGTCTGAAAAACGTATGCAGCTGACTTATTGCCTCGCTGCCTTATCAGACAATCACTCTGCAGGTAGCGTTTGTGCATGAAGGCACCTCACAAAATTGATTTCGGACAGACTTCTGAGGCAGTGTAACGGTTTAATTATCTACAGCAAAATAGAGCGCTTTGGTGAGAACTAAACAAATATTTAATTACTACATAATTTATCGTCAGAAATTACATCAGAAGTGGAAAATGTTGGTCAAAAACGTACATTTACGCACAAACTGACCAGCAAATGCAACTGACCAGCAAATGCAACAATTGCTCAACTGTCACAGAATGAAACACACAGGATTGTGGGATATCAAAGGCAGTGAAAGATACATACTCACCTAAAGGATTATTAGGAACACCA